>CAUYQU010023352.1:0-10283 GCA_963574635.1 Cheracebus regulus | reverse complement strand
TTTTTTTTTCCCCCCACCTGAGGGCTCTACAATTCATTATTGTATCCTTAAATCACCATACACTGGGCTTCAACTGTTCCAGCATTTCCAGAGCACTTGGAGCTGGAGAGGAGCTGTACTCTGCATGCAAAGCCAAATTGGGGAATCAGTCCATGAGTTTGAGAGAAAACCTGTTTAATTTGAATATTGACAGAAAAATAAATGGCTCTATTATTTGTCTCTAGTCTCCAAACTATGGCATGTAAGGACCCACAAGATCTGAGTTCCATGAGTTCCATCTCCCTCCTCTGCGCGCACACACAGACACACACACACATGCACACACACACACCACTATATGTCAACCCTCTAGATTTACTTATAATTTGAGAAGAAGCCATGCTCTGCCCATCAGCAGCAGCCTTTGCTTAAGAAACGTTTCCTCTCTAGAACACTCTTGGACTATTATTAGCCCTTCGGGACTCCACTAGGGTGCTATATATTGAGTTCCAAGCCTACAGTAGATTCCCTTCCACCATGTCCCTGCAGCTGTTCAGACTTCCTTCCATCCTGGGAATGAACCTGTGGAATTATCTGTTTCCTTGTTTTATTTTGTTGGAGGATTTTTCCCATAAGACTGCGAGCCACTCAAAAGCAAAGGTCAAGGTTTCTAATCTTTGATCAAGAAATCTAAATATATTTCTAACAAAATAAATGGTGTAAAATGAAGTATTCAATATAAAATCCTCTTATTTCTACCCCAACACACACACACACACACACACACGATGCTGTTTCAAGAGGCAAAAAAAACCCTTAAATGCCATCCGATCGCTATCATGTCATTGAATATAGAATTGTTCCCATTTGAAAATACTAAAGACAAGAAAAGTTCAGTGACGCTCCCTAAAGCCAATCCAGCCGCTGAGAAAGCGGGGGAGCAGTTTGCACCGTCACCTCCCCTGCCTCGGTGTAAACTTCTCCCAGCTCTCTTTCACCTGGTAGCTTATTTCAGAGGAGGAAGAGTACAGTCTCGGAAAAGAGGACTCTCAGAAATAGGATACTTGCCCTGTGAGTCAGGTGCCCATTTCTCCTGTGCAGTGGTCTCCAGAGAGCGGAGAAGGAGACTCTTATCTGTAATTATCTCCTTCCTTCGGTCTCTCATTAGTGAACACTGTTGCTGAATAGAGATAAGCCTGTCTTTGAGAATTCTGTGCCCAATCATTGTTATTAATTATAGGGAAGATTTGACGTTTTAAAGTATATTTAATGGGATTTGGAGCTTCGAATTTCATGGGAAGGATTGAAATGTGATACCTGTTGATAGTGACAGTAAATAATACATAGCTGACAAGAATTTCCATTGCTGGGGTGTTGAATTAATAACACTTTGCATTTGTATAGCCTGTTTTTAACTTTAAAAGGCCTTTTGTCTTATTCTCAGAGGAGCCCATTGAAAGCAGATAGGACAAAGGCCACCATACCTGCTAACAAAGAGAAAGGGAGATGGAGACACGAGAGAAGCAGGCAGGTGTTTGAGGCCAGGAGCTGGCAGCCACCATCCTGACACTGGGCAGGTGTTCTTCCCACCGGAAGATGTCACCTCAGCTCACACCCAGCTGCTAAATGCCCAAATGCCTACCTGCACCAAAAGTCACTCATGCTGTTAAACTTAGTTCGCAAAACAAAAATAAAAACAAAATACACATAAACACCAAACCCTCCTTTCCCAGTGTTTCCAGAGAGGGAATAGGACCCAGAATTGTTAGAAATTTTTCAAATTCTGTTAGATTTCCTTCAATTCTAAGGACCTTAACACTCCAGACCTTTCACCTAGGATTCTCATTTCTGGGAACCTATCCTAAATGAAGAAGGAAATGTTCACAGATTTTTCATTTTTGAATAAGGATTCTCATCTCAGAATTTTGAAACAAACATTTGAAACTGAACCAGTTCTTCAACATCAGAATACTTAAATAATTTATATTATATGCTGGGATCTTATGAAGCTGTTAAAAATTCTGCTTACAAAGAATATTTAACAAGGTAGAAAATATACTGTGACAAAACCTGAAATAAATAAAGAATAGATAAGAAATTAGAGTTGTATCAAATTACTAATAGTAGTTACATTTATTATTACTTTTTATTTTATCTCTTTGTTGTTTCAGTTTAAAAGTTTGAGAATAAACATTATTTGAATAACAGAAAGGAAAACATTTTAAGTTTTGTTTGTAAAAGTGATATTCTAAATTAATGTATTGTTTCATTCAGTGTGGTTTCCTCAGCTTGTCCTATGGCCAGACACTCTTCTTAGGGACAGAATATGCCAGTCTGTGCCTTTGGAGAGCTCACATTTGAATGTGGATTTTGGGGTGGCTGGGGTCAGGGGGAGACAAAACAGAAAATAAGCAATAAACATACCAAGTAAATGACATAGCATTTATTTAACAGGCACTCTATGATGCTTTCTCTAAGTAATCCAAATATGATATCAAAAGGAGAAAACAAATGTGCAGGATACAGAGCTTGGAGAAAGGGGAGAATTGCCATTTTGAAGGAGGTGATGAAAGTTGGGCTTATTAGGAGTGTAGTATTTGAATAAAGTCTTGAAGGAGATGAGAGCCTCAGCCAGAACACAACTCCTTATTCAAAACCTTAGGCCAGGTTTGTTTTCAGATTTTTTCAAAACTCGGAGAAGTAATTAAATGAATGTACTATATATTAGGTAACACCCTGGTGGGATCTGAGACAGCTCCCTTAAACAAACACATTAATATGTCTGCAGGGAAACATGAATATTCACACAAAGTGGAATAAAAGGGGATATCAGCCCACATGAGTTCTGGCTAGGGTTCTCCACCAAATGAATTTTGGGAAAAACATATTTGATTAAATATCTTTTTGGATTTCAGAAAGAGGGATAAAGAGATGTGAAATTGTAATATACACAGAGGTTGAGTGAAGCAATGCAATCAGAAATGACATTTTGTATTTATTGCTGTTAGCGTTTACACACTTTGCCCCAGATGTCCTTCTGACAACGCTGCAGCCTCTTGAGTGTGTTTGAAGCAGCTCCAGTAGGTGGATGGATCCGCTCTAACTAGCTGTGTGAGGAACCTCCTGTCACTGAGGGGCAAGTGGCCCAGGCTTCTTTCAGAGGAAACTCCTGCAGGGCATAGAGGCTTGGGCTGAGGAACCCTTCAGTGTTCCTCTGCTCTAAGATAATGCATGTCCTTAAATGCATCCATGTATGTCAGTAATTTCTTGGTGGATATCTTCAAAAGCAACTTTTCCAAAATGAGAGTAGTGAGGCAGAAATGTGTCTAAGATGCTGAGTCAAGCTAGCAGTGAGCCTTTGTGAACAGGATGCTGATTCATATGGGGTTTAATACATCTGTGCAGCAAGAGTGTTCGGATGATGGCAGCGCTGGCTGCAGGCACTTTCACTCACACTACCCGTGCCTTGCCCCACACCAAGGTTTCACAGGATAACTGTCTCAGCTTGTCAAGGGTTATAAGCTACTTTATTCTATTTTTATTTATTTTTTAACTAAATTGGTGAATACAATTTTTAAAATTTACAGGACATGACATGATTGGAAATATTCTCATTTAGTTTTGGTATCCATATCCCAAAAGCTAATTCAAAAAATATTTTACCACAGAAATGCAGATTGTCATGAGGCAGGAACTAGTGGTGGTTTTATTCTCTGCTGTGTCCTCATGTTTCTAAACTGTACCTATAACAAAGCAGACATGCATCTATCATCTATCTATCTATCTATCTATCTATCTATCTATCTATTAGAGTTCGAGCCCTAACCCTAAACCTAACCATATATATATAGATGCATAGTGTCTGATTGTGTGTATGTATGCGTGTGTGTGTGTGTATATATATATATAGATATGTATACACATATGTATGTGTATATATACAGATATATATGGACACACAAATATATATACATGTATGTGCATATATATATGATAAATTAGCATTATCAATAGTTTTCCTTGAATGTCCTGAATTTCTATAAATTGATAAGCGGATATACTTTTTCAGTTATATTCCAGGTTAATCACATATGTTACATGTTTCCTTCCACTGCTTCAAAGTAATGGGTGTTTCATTAAATTCTTCTTCACTTCCAATCATCTGGATCTCCTCCAGTTAGTCTGTTCATAGCCCTCACTCTACTCCCATTATCTTTCCAGTCATGACATTTTGGGTCCCTATATCTTATATTTAATTTTGATAAATAAGTAAAGAAAGAAAATGGCCTGTTCAGACATTAAATCTTGGTGTTTGTTATTACAAAAAAGGATTACCAGATGAAGAAAGAGGAAGAAATAGGCATTTGTTACCATGTGTTCCAAGATAGTGTTGAGTGTGAAAAAAAAAAAAAAAAAAGATCTCAGAAAAAGCTCAACTTTATTCTGAGGTCAGTTGTAATGGAGGCTAATATCACAAATACAGTAGCTTTACAGTTGCATTATCTGTATTCAGAGCTCTCTGAGATGTGACCAGGGCAAATCACACAATTTTCCGCGTTACTTCTCTTTAGCTTAGAAATTTTCTTCAAACAGAAGGGAAAGGAAAAAGAGAGACTGAACTCTGTTGTAAAGGCCATCACCAGGTCTGAGAGCAGTAGTGGAGTGAACAGGGCGAATCCAAGCGAGAATAGCAACAGTCAGGCTGCCGACGCTTCTTCCTCTCCTACCGCCCTGACTATAAAAATAAAACTCCTTGCGCTTTTCCAGGGCCGGCAAACACTGAACAGCTTGCAGCTGGCTGGGCCACCTGCGTGTCTTTTGTTGCGCCGAAGCAATCCCCTTGGCTTCAGTGAACAGTGCAGGAGCAGCTTCTTGACACTTCCAGACCGTTCCTGATGGAGGTGAACAGATCCTAGCTTTTCACCTTCTGGCTAACACTGCTGCTTTTTGATAACCTCTATCCTGGTGGTTAGAACCTAAATCTCTATCTCTCATCTCTGCATTACTCAAAAATATCTGGGACAATGGTGAGGTAGGAAAGTCCTTAATTCTGTACCCTTTAAAAAATTCTGTGGAAAGTAAAGGGATGAACTCCTAATCAGAATTTTTTTTTCCTACAAGAGCGTATGGATTTATTTATGATTAAAAAAAGAACACCACCAGAAAGTATCCATTTGCTGTTATATCAAGACATTTAAATTTGTTTGCCTCCACTATATTTAAATTAGTGTGTTAAGTAACTGAGAATTGAAATACAGCAAGACACAGTTCCAAATATGTGCAAGGTGTATCTCAGCCTCCATTTATTGATTTTGTGCATTAATTGACTCACTCCACAGAGATTATAGTTACAAACCAAAGTCTAGGCTGGTAACTTATAAATTGGCTATAGATATGGATTATGGCAACAAATAATCTAGATATATTGGATAATGGATTCTTAGTTTCTGCTGCTATAACAAAAATATCATAGACTTGTGTGGCTTAAACAACAGACATTAATTTCTTACAATTCTGGAGGCTGGAAGTCCATGATGAAGGTAGCAGCAGATTCAGTGTCTAGTGAGGGCTTGTTTCCTGGTTTGCAGATGACTGTCTTCTTGTATTTGCACAGGGTAGGGAGAGAGAAAGAAAGAAAAAGAAAGAAAAAAGAACAAGCAATCTCCTGTCTCTTCTTAAAGGGATACTAATCTCTTCATGAGAGATCTGTCCTGGTGACCTAATCACCTCCTAACGGTCCCATCTTTACGTACCATCACATTGGTAATTAAGGTTTCAGTATGTGCATTTGTGGGAGACACAAACATTTAGTCCATAGTATGGATATTAGAGATTGTTACTTAGCCCCCTGTCCCTTCTGAAGAGTAGCCGGTGCTCTTGACATATCCAAGTATATGCAGTCATTTTTTTTTTTAATGACTACTTAACACCTACTACATACCTAGGGGCCAAGCTCAGTACTGGAGAAACATATGTGAGTAATAGGGACACAGGATGCTGGAAAGTGTCTGCTGGGGGTACACAGGAAGTTCTAAGCCAAAGGCCTACCATGGTCTAGGCTGTGACCTCCCAGCTAAGACCCCAGAGTGGAGCAGAGAAAGGAGGTACACGAGTCCAGTGAATACAAGGGAGAAACAGTCCATGATATGGGGGGAATTGGGCTAGAGCTCCCAGGGGAGCATCATGGCTAGTGTCAGGAATTTAGGCTGAATCCTAAGAGCAATGCCAAGGGCTGAAATCTTTCTAAACAGAGGAGACAGTGGAATGCATTGGCCCCCTCTTCTCCTCTAGGTTCATCTTGCATTGCCAGATCCTCACAGTGACTCCCCCTTTTCCAAGCATCCTCTGATCTTGCTTTCAGGACTTGTTAAGTGCCGCTGACTTTCTCCAGAGGACTTAGAAGTCAGATAAACCAGATTTAAAAATCAGCCATGCCACTTATTAGTTGTGTGACTTTAGACATTGTGTTGCTGAGATGTTCCTCCTTAATTGGACCTCCTAATGAGCTACTAATTAAGTCTGTGATTCAACACTTAAAAAATGTTCTTCTCTGTTGTCATTGTCATATGAATTTCAATTAAATATCTTAACTCACTGGCCTAAGGCCCTTAAGAATATGTATGTACTATGCCTGACAGATAACACAGGACCTAGCTCTATACAGTTGTCTCATGTAAAGACAATGCAAGCCTCTCTCCTTCGCCTAGATAATCCCTATTTATCCTTCTTCCAACGTGAACAAAGATCTCAGATGCAGGAATCAATAACAACTGCTGTTTAACCTGGACATACACTGCATGTGATTATACCAAAGGTATGTGTGTCCTCAGGCATATAATCAAGAACTAATTATCTGGGGACTACCAGGCACTGTTACTTAAGGAACTTACAACTTCTTAAGAGGTGGCTGAGAGGATAAGTGTGACTAGGAAAATAGGTTTGTAGGACACCCACTGAAAGTACGTTAACACGCACTTGCCATATGGTGACTCATTAAATTAAACTTGACTGAAACTATGGAATGTGGATGGTGGCAAATGCATTTTTTAGAAAATAAAGTGGAGTCTGGGAGAGGTAAAGCAACTTGTTGACTGTGCTCTACCTCAGGTAAGCCAGCGCACATACAGGAGACGGGTAAAACAGGGCTTGCCTGACTTTCCCATCTAAGTACCTTACCTGAGGATTCCCCCATGAAGTGACGCAACATAAAAACTGATATAATTAAGCTGTTATGGACTAAATGCATATTACACACTGCACACTAATCTAAGTAAATTATATCCATATCCCATTGAATTTCTTATATGGTAGATTCTACTATTATCTGGATTTTGCAAATGAAAAAACTGAGATTCAAGCAGGTTAAGCAGATAGCCCAAGGCCTGTGAACAAAGCAGTGGCGGAGCTGGAGTGACAGATCTCCCTTTGGCTAGTTCCTTTGTTCTTAAGTATTCCTCTTATGCACCATAATGGAATCATTATTTATGCTGTATGAAATTAAAATTGATATATTTTTCTGGGTGGAGATCAGTTAATGAGGACGGGAGGAGGTTTTGTGGAGGGAGAGAGCATGTGGAGGGACATGGGCCAAGAGCTGGAGAGAATTCCGAAAGGTACAGAAAAATGAGGAGGGCATTCCAAGCAAGGCGATCCCACAGCCAGGGTGCTGGAGAGGAACACGACAGATTGGAGAGCCCATGGACACAGAACAGACAGGCAGGCATGTCCATTTCAGTTTTGAGGAAATAGCCAGTGATACTATCTTATTATAGCATGTACTTCTCTGCTTGGCAATCATAGTTCTTCTCTAGTTTCCTATTAAAAGAAAGTTGTAACTTGGAGACAGGCAAATGAAAATCATCCTCATTCATCAATGTTGGTTGCTATGAAAACTACTGGTGAGGCTCCATACAGAATCCTGGAATCAAGGTCATCTAGACCATCCCTAAGGTCAGTTCTGCTTTGACTATTCCAGGAGTGATTAATAACCCTAAAATTACCTTTAGGTAATTTGAGGTCAGGATTACTAAAGTAGATTTAGAAAAACGTAATCCTTCATAGCATAATGACATGATTTCAATGATTGAAATCACTCACTGATTTTCTGAAGATAGGAGAAAGGATAGTGATATTCATTAAAAAAAAATAGAAACAAACTGAAAATTAGAAAAAGAATTAGAAAGAAAACATGGAGTGGGCACACATAGCAAATGATGCTTAAAAAATATTTAAAATAATAGTCTCCAATAGCAAGAGGAGACATAGAATGTGGGTCTGGAATGTGGCCCTGGAAACCATGCTAGGTTCAGAGGTTGACAAGGCTGCAGGAGAACTGAATAGAGTTGGGCACTGTCTTAGTCGGCTTAGACTGCTATGAAAAATATCAGAGGCTGGGTGGCTTCAACAGCAGACATTTATGTCTCACAGATCTGGAGGTTAAAAGTCCACTATCAAGATACTGGCAGACTCTGCATCTGGTGAGGATCTGCTTCTCTGTTCATAGACAATCATCATCTCTCTAAACCTTTACATGAAGATGAGGCAAGAAAGCTCTCTGGGTTTTTTTTTTCCTTTCTTTTCTTCTTCTTCTTTTTTTGTTTGTTTGTAGAAAGTGATGTGTTTCAAGACAGGGAGAAACAGGAGGAGAGAGAAAGAAACAGCGAACTCTCACACTGAGTGTGAGAATCCAGAAAGATGGAATCCAGGAGAGGAAAGCAGCTTCCACACTGAATGGAAGGGAATAGAGATGGAGTTTAGGAGGAGAAGACAGTTTCCACAAGACTGTGGAAGGGGACTCCAGTGGGGAAATCCAGGAGAGAGAAAAACAGCTTCCATGAAGGGAGTGTTCGTAGAAGGGGACCCAAATATGGAGTCCCTTTTCTTTTTTGACAATCTTGCTCTGTCATCCAGGCTGGAGTGGAGTGGTTCAATCTTGGCTCACTGCAACGTCCGCCTCCCGGGTTCAAGTGATTCTCCAGCCTCAGCTGCCCAAGTAGCTGGGATTATAGGTGTGTGCCACCACACCCCGCTAATTTTTGTATTTTTCAATAGAGACAAGGTTTCACTATATGTTGGCCAGGCTAGTCTAGAACTCCTGATCTCAGGTGATCTGCCTGCGTCAGCCTCCTGAAGTGCTGGGATTAGAGGCATGAGTCACTGCACCTGGCCCTGGAGCTTTTTTTTATATGGATGTTAATCTCATTTCTGAGAAATCTGCCCTTATGACCTAATCACTTCCCAAAGGCTCCATATCCATATACCATCCCAATGGCAATTAGCTTTCAACGTATGAATTTTGGAAGCCACAAACATTCAGTCTATAGCAAGCAGACACATGAACTCTCTAACCTCCAATGTTCTCTTCTGAATAGGTAGAATATAATCCTCCTTAGTTACAAGTTCTGTTCTTGTGGGCTTTCCTTGTAAAGTGGGCTCCTTCGAGCCAGAATGAATGTGGCTATTCTCTGTCTGCTGAATTTGTATTCCCCAAGAGCAGACCCTAAGACAAGAATTCAAGTGCAAGGAGTTTGGTTGGGAGATAAAGAGAACAATAGCAGAAGCCAGAGACAAGAAATGAAGAAAGGGCATGGTAAAATGGGTGTTATCAGCTGATGGGGGTAAGGAGAGGTGGAATGGGAGCTCATTCAAGGGAAATTCGAAAAGCTGGTGCACAACACCTCACACACCTCACAATTACACCTCCCCTCCCCCAAGGTACAGAAGTTCACATTATTCCTGGGTAAAGGAATGCAGCCAAGGAGCGAAAATTAACCTTAACTCTGTCCTGCCACATGATGAACAAAGAGACCTCCACCGGAAAGAGAAACTTTCCCAATGAAGAAAGGTCAGTGCTGCCTTGAAAAGTCCAGTGTGCTAAAGTGCTAGAGTGGACACCATTCTCTAGCCAACTCAGAGCAGATCAGCCCACCAGTGTTTGGTTCATAAATATCCATCAAATAATGACCAATGAGATGAATGCAGCCTTAGGCTTAGGAGTTCTTCACCTGGCCTTTTCATTATAATCAGATGGAGAATTTTAAATAGCCTAAGACTAGGCTCCAGTGCAGACCAGTTAAGTCAGATTCTCTGATGTGGGGTCCAAGCATCCAAACTTTTAAAAGCTCACCAAATGATTCCACTTTGCAGCCAGGACTGAAAATTCTTGATCAGCTGTCGCGCGCGCCTCGGCCGGCAAGGAGCACACAACAACAGGTACTTGTTCTGGCAACTTTATTGTGGGAAGCTCGGGTGTTGCGGGCGCCCCAGCGGTTCAGCTGTCTTCCGTCTTCTCCTCCTTCTTCCCC
>CAUYQU010023351.1:0-13688 GCA_963574635.1 Cheracebus regulus | reverse complement strand
TTTATTTCTGCCTTCATTTCATTGTTTATCCATTCATTATTCAGGAGCAAGTTGTTCAGTTACCATGTGATTGTGTGGTTTTGAGTGCTTTTCTTAATCCTGAGTCCTAATTTGATCACACTAAGGCCTGAGAGAGTGTTTGTTATGATTTCTGTTCTTTTGCATTTGCTGATGAGTGATTTACTTCCAATTATGTGGTCAATTTTGGACACTGCTTTAAATGTGTCCCATAGATTCTGGTATGTTGTGTCTTCATTTTCATTGGTTTTGAAGAACATCTTTATTTCTGCCTTCATTTCATTGTTTATCCAGTTGTCATTCAGGAACCAATTGTTCAATTTCCATGTAGTTGTGTGGTTTTGAGTGAGTTTCTTAATCCTAAGTTCTAATTTGATTGTGCTGTGGTCTGAGAGACTGTTTGTTGTGATTTCTGTTCTTTGGCATTTGCTGAGGAGTGATTTACTTCCAATTATGTGGTTCATTTTAGAGTAAGTGCAATGTTGTGCTGAAAAGAATGTATATTTTGTGAATTCTGTAGGTGTCTATTAGGTCCACTTGGTCCAGATCTGTGTTGAAGTCCTGGATATCCTTGTTGGTTTTCTGTCTCATTGGTCTGTCTGATATTGAGAGTGGAGTGTTAATGTCTCACTATTATTGTCTGGGAGTCTAAGTTTCTTTGTAGGTTGTTAAGAACTTGCTTTATATATCTGGGTGCTCCTGTATTGGGTGCATATATATTTAGGATAGTTAGCTTTTCTTGTTGCGTTAATTCTTTTACCATTATGTAATGCCCTTGTTTGTCTCTTTTGATCTTTGTTGGTTTAAAGTTTGTTTTCTCAGAGACTAGGATTGCAATCCCTGCTTTTTTTTTTTTCTCTTCATTTGCTTAGTAAATCTGGTAAATCTTCCATCCCTTTATTTTGAGTCTATGTGTGTCTTTGTATGTGAGGTGGATCTCCTGAATACAGCACACCAATGGTCTTGACTTTTTATCCAATTTGCCAGTCAGTGTCTTTTGATTGGGGCATTTAGCCCATTTACATTTAACGTTCATATTGTTATGTGTGAATTTAATCCTGCCATTTTGTTACTAGTTGGTTGTTTTGCCTGTTAGTTGACACAGTTTCTTCATTATATTGTTGGTATTTACCATTTGGTATGTTTTTGCAGTGGCTGGTAGTGGTTGTTCCTTTCCATGTTTAGTGCTTCTTTTTTTAGGAGCTCTTGTAAGGCAGGTCTGGTGGTGGTGAAATCTCTCAGCAATTGCTTGTCTGTAAGGGATTTTCTTTCTCCTTCACTTATGAAGCTTATTTTGGCTGGATATGAAACTCTGTGTTGAAAGTCCTTTGCTTTAAGGATGTTGAATATTGGCCCCCATTCTCTTCTGGCTTGTAGGGTTTCTGCTGAGAGATCTGCTGTGAGTCTGATGGGCTTCCCTTTGTGGGTGACCTGCCCTTTCTCTCTGGCTGCCCTTAGCATTTTTTCTTTCATTTCAACCCTGGTGAATCTGCTGATTATGTGCCTTGGGGTTGCTCTTCTTGCAGAATATCTTTGTGGTCTCTGTATTTCCTTAATGTGAATGTTGGCCTGCCTTGCTAGGTTGGGGAAGTTCTCCTGGATAACATGCTGAAGATGGTTTTCCAGCTTGGTTTCATTCTCCTTGTCACCTTCAGGTACACTGATCAAGTAGATTAGGTATTTTCACATAATCCCTTATTTCTTGGAGACTGTTCATTTCTTTTCACTCTTTTTTCTCTAATCTTGCCTTCTCATTTTATTTCATTGAGTTGATCTTCAATGTATGATATCCTTTCTTCTGCTTGATCAATTCGGCTGTTGAAACTTGTGTATGCCTCATGAAGTTCTCCTGCTGTGTTTTTTCAGCTCCATCAAGTCATTTATATTCTTCTCTAAGCTGATTATTCTAGTTAGCATTTCGTCTAAACTTTTTTCAAGGTTCTTAGTTTCTTTGCATTGGGTTAGAACATGCTCCTTTAGCTCAGAGAAGTTTGTTATTACCCACCTTCTGAAGCCTGCTTCTGTCAATTTTCAAACTCCTCCTCCGTCCTGTTTTGTTCTCTTGCTGGTGAGGAGTTGTGATCCTTTGGAGGAGGAAAGGCATTCTAGTTTTTGGTGATTTCAGCCTTTGGCACTAGTTTCTTCCCATCTTCATGGATTTATCTATCTTTGGTCTTTTAAGTTGATGACTTTTGGATGGGTTGCTGAGTGAACGTCCTTTTTATTTATGATGAAGCTATTTTTTTTTTTTTTTTTTTTTTTGGTTTTCCTTCTAACAATCAGGCCTCTCTGGTATAGGACTGCTGGAGGTCCACTTCAGACCTTGCTTGACTGGAAATCACCTGCGGGGGTTGCAGAATAGCAAGGATTGCTACCTGATCTTTCCTCTGGTAGCTTCATCCCAGAAGGGTACCCGCCAGATGTCAGCAGAGCTCTCCTGTATGAGGTGTCTTTTTGGTTATACAGGGTCAGGGAGCCACTTTAGGAGGCATTCTGTCCCTTGTCTTCCTGCAGAGGTGCTGCTGGGCTGCCGTGGGCTCAGTTCAGCTGCTGTGTTAGCTTCCTCTAGCTTTTGTTTATGCAGGTGAGATTAGGACCCCCTCAGCAATGGCTGATGCCCTTCCCCCCACTGAGCTTGATTGGGCCGGGTTGAGCTCAAACTGACAGGCTGCCTGTGAAGCTCTCAAGTGAGAGAGCTTAGTTTGCTGGTCTTCGTTGGGGTGGGACCTGCTAAACCGTATCACCTGCCTCCTTCCTTTCAGCTCCCTCTCTTTCGGGGCAGTGAGAAGCTCCATCTTGCAGGCACTCCCAGATGCAGCCAAAACATCTGCCCAGATCTGTGCTGACAAACTGTGGTGCCAGCTGGAGCGGGCACTCAGATCTGTGCTGGTAACCTGTGGTGCTTGTCAGCCCGACGGGGATCTCCTAGTCTGTGGGTTGCAAAGGCCGTGGGAGAAGTGCAGTATCTGAACTGGAGTGCTGGAGGCATATAGTCCCTGATCCTCCAGCAAGCTGCTCTTCCCAGGCGGGGCAGTGCCCTGTCCTGCCTCAGTTTGCCCTCCTTGGGCTGTACCAACTGTCCAGCCATACTCATTATGACGAACCTGGTACCTCGGTTGGAAATGTGGGGTTCACTCACCTTCTGCGTCACTCTCGCTGGGAACTGCACTCGGGAGCTGTTCCTTTTTGGCCTTCTTGGCAGAATGTATCCCTCTTTCTTAAACAACCAGTCATCTTGTTCTAGGTCTAAATGTACCATACAAGAATCTCATATAAAATTATTTCCCTTTACGCTTTCTTACCAAGAAATACCTCTTGATTTCTATAACTTTCTTTACATCTCTCTTATTTCCTGGTTCCTTTTAAGTTGTTTTATACATAACCTTTAAATAAGCTTTGAATTTGACAAAAATTATTCAGCTTTTTAAAAATGACACTTTTGGGGGAAAGACTTTTCCTACAATATATTCTTATGGAACATACCCAGATATTTTAATACCTATTATTTAATATAACTTTAGATTCTAAATTATGACAAATTTGTCTGCAAGTATTTATCCCATTTACCTATTTTATTCATTTATCTAGATTATTCATGAAGACTCTGATAGTCATCATTTAAAGTGATAAAAGTTGCCATTGCAGAATTTTAGCTGAGACAGTGGAAAAGATCTGCCCTAACTCACTCCATCTTGCTTCTAATCTCCAAGCTGCCCTTGTTCACTCCTGGACTTTGGGAGAAACTTAACTCATGGTTTAGCTTTGAAGCAAAGATGATAACCATTCTTTCCCAAGACAAAGCTCCTTACTGCCTAAAGCTGGAAGATTCGAAGTTATGATAATTTTTCTAAATAATTCAAGGTGTAGCTATTTCCTTAAACCAATATCAATGTCTTATTTATTAAAGATTACCCAAGCAAAGAGCATTCTGTCTTGGGCTGAGTTTATAGTTTTTTTTACCCCTACATCAAATTTTGACACCTTATAGGATACAGCAGGGATAAGAATGAAATTGCTTGATTAATAAATGCAAAGAGGAATGTATTCTGGCAATTCTTAAGACCTTTCTAATATTACTTTACCAATAATTTTAAAGCTAGCTTGCTTATTAAAGATTTTAGTTAATTCACATAAACTTAAAAAGCATTTTGACTAGTCTTTCCTTTTTCTGATAAAGTATTTAAGTACTTTTTTTCTTTAATCCAATTAATTATAACTCTTTTATGTATTTTCAGTAGTGAAACATTGTGTACACAACAGATAAATACATAAACACATTAGTAGAAATATATCTTATAGATTCATAAAGACCATTTTCCCCCGTATCTTAGTCTTTCAGATTCTTGATAACCTGTTTCACAACCCTAGGCAGTTGTCAGCTAAATAGCCTTAAATTTGCATATTAAAGGCAACAATTCAGGTGAAAATGAAATGGCAAATTTGCACCATAAGGAACAGAGAGAAAAATTCTGTTACTGCTAGAGGGAGATTAAAGGTGGATGCCTAATCAAACATAAAATTATAAACATCTTTCTGAGGATTGTATAAGGAGACAGATTTTCTTTAGATAGAAACTACCTATCTAAAGATAGGTAACTATCTTTAACTGGATCTCTGAGCTCTGGGAAGAACCCACACTGAATCCTGGGTTTCCAAAAAGGGAGAATTATTTTGAGGTTAGACTATGTGATGCTTTTACAGTGCATTAATTTTTTTTTTAAGAAAGACATTTCTAAGTGTCTAAAATATACTTTTTCTTAAAAACCCCACAGTAGCTACTGTTGAAATAGCTATTAATGAAGAAAACAGAGTTTAGTCAACTGAGAAGAAAAAAAACTTTTGCTCAAAAAAAGACAAGGTCCGAGGAGATTAACAAAAAAAACGT
The DNA here is from genome assembly GCA_963574635.1 of Cheracebus regulus. Taxonomy (NCBI): domain Eukaryota; kingdom Metazoa; phylum Chordata; class Mammalia; order Primates; family Pitheciidae; genus Cheracebus; species Cheracebus regulus. The sequence continues at coordinate 8,785 of CAUYQU010023351.1, read as the reverse complement.
AATAGTCTTTTCAATGCAAACACACACACATGCACACATGCACACATACACATACATCTTGGATGTTAGCTTTTAATTAAGCTGACTTTATTGAGCACCTTTAAAATATCTTTTAAAATCTCATTACTATATTTCAGCTAGGACAATTTTCTTCTGCTACTTTAGAAGTAACAAGTATCAAACCAGAAAGGGCTTGATTTAGGAACCAAACCAAAGACTGTCATGATAGTAAAAAAAGGCAGAACCATAGCTATCGAACTGCAGCGTGGGGTGACAGCCATTGCGTTCAATTTGGTCTTGCTAGAAAAAGGTGGCCTTATTATGGAAATAAAGCCCCTTTAGTAGTCAAAATAAAAAAATCTTTCCTGTTTTTTTCTTTTTGCTGGCCGAATTTCTCCCCTACCACACCAACTTTTTTGTGTGTTCGGGCGCAGAATTTAGCCACTTTAGGGGGCTTGTTCCCCTAATTTGGAACTTTGCTTCAGATTTGATCAAGGCAGATAGAGTTGACCAAACCCAGTGGGAAAAAGACCAAACCAACAATAAAAACAGAAACAAACAAGCAACAACAACAAAAGCAGTTAAACAAAACAAATGATGGCGCAACTTATGTAATTACTGAGCACTCTAATAGGAGAAATTAAGACATACTTGTTGTTAACCTTAACTTTAGCCAAGACAAATCCTAATTCAGTTACTGACCTAAGGATAAATCTCAGGCTGGAGGCTGCTCTCTACCATTCTAGGAGCAGGAAAAAATACTCATCTTTCCTGTTGGGAGCAAACTCAAACTTGGTAAGGGAGTTACCTGCCTTCTATAATCATGGAAACAGGAAATCTTGTCTTTCTTATTGTAAGCAAATAAAACTCCACAAAAGAGGAGTTGTACACCAATATAAACTTTAGATCTCTATCAAATTTGGGGAGATCAGAGATTCTCTGGATGGAGTGCTCTCAGACCTCAGGAAATTGTCCTCTTGGTTTGAGTCACAAAGTTAGCTCATGCTGGTACGACGCACCGATAGATTTGTCAAAGGTCAGGGCCATCCTCAAACAGAATTCCTTCATGGTTACCAAAATATGAATCCTGGAAATCTGAGACAGGTCTCAGTTAATTTAGAAAGTTAATTTTGCCAAGGTTGAGGATGCATGCCTATGACACAGCCTCAGAAGGTCCTGACAACATGTGCCCAAGGTGGTCAGAGCAGTTTGGTTTTATACATTCTAGGGAGATATGAGACATCAATCAACATATGCAAGATGTACATTGGTTTGGTCTAAGAGGTGGAACAACTTGAAGCAAAGGCAGGAAGACTGGAAATGGGGAGGGGGCCTTTAGGTCATAGATAGATAAGAGACAAATGGTTACATTCTTTTGAGTTTCTGACTAATGTCTCCAAAGGAGGCAATCAGATGTGCATTTATCTCAATGAGCAGAAGAGAAGGATGACTTTGAATAGAGTGTGAGGCAGATTTGCCCTAAGCAGTTCCCAGCTTGACTCTTCCCTTTAGCTTAGTGATTTAAGGGCCCCCAAATTTATTGTTCTTTTACACTGCCATATACCTGGCACCCGGCATCAGGCACGTGGTAGATGCTTAATAACAATTTGTTTAATGGATATATGAATGATAAAAATGGAAGTCAGAAATGTGAGTTAGAAGGAAGAAGCTCATGAGAAAAGGAGCTGACAAACTTTGGAGTGACTTGGTGATGCTGTGATTTTGTCTCTTGCCTCTGCCTTCTCCGAGCTCTCTGGCTATGGCGAAGTGACCTCTAGTCTCTGCACCTTTGAAGGGGCTGGACTGTACCAGAAATTGTCAGGCCTGGCTGCACATTAGAAAAACAAAATCAAAAAAACACCATGGCCTGGGCCTCACTCCAGTTCAATTGAATCAGATTTTCTGAGGGTGGGGCTGAGGCATAAATGTTTTTAGAAAGCTCCCTGAATGATTTTGATATGCAGCCAGGGTAGAAAACCACTGCTCTAGATTGGATGCTTCTCACAGTCACGTGTGATGCCTTTTTAGGTCCAAGTTGATTATGTCTTTTCTGTAGTATAAAATTTCATAGAGGTGAGGAAGGAGATAGCATGGGTCCATTTAAGACATGATTGTATTTACCAATTTATTCATTCAACAAATATTAATTAAGCACCTACAAGTTCTCAGGCATGGCATTAGCTGGTGAAGTCAGCTGGGGGAAAGTCAGGGAGAAGAGGTGAGAAAAGTAGATTGGGTCTGCATGCTGACTCCTCATGATGTTTGTTTTTGCTGAAAGGATATAACTCAAGATTCACACTTAGTATGAAATGTTGGCTCTTCCTTTGCAATCTTTGGCACACACTGTAGCCCTCAGGTATTTCTAACTCTTCTCAGTAGCCACTCTGGAAAAAAACAACACCCACCAGTGTTTGTTTTCTCAAAATCCTAGGATATGTTTCTCACTTCCAAAAGAAGTAAATGGTGTCTGTTTATAGTGACCTAGCTTCATGACAGCTGCACATCCCCATGCATTTCTCACTTTTGAGAACAGTCCTAATTAAAATATACTATTCTGTTGTTCCTGTAAGTACATCTGAATTTGTGAAAATATGCAAAATTGATCACTATATTTAGATGGCTCTCAAGTTCCTAGTGCTTTCATCTTTCTTGAAAATATACTTGTAAAAAATAAAAATTAAAACAATGAAAAAAATGAAAATATACTTGTTGTTTGTGATGGATGTGTGTTATGGTGCTAAGCAGGTGGCTGGACTAACAGGGGAACTTGTGTTGAATGCTACTGTATAGAAGACATACATGCAGTAAGGAAGTTTATACAAACCTTTGTTAAAGATGGTTCCTTTGGGCATTTGTGGTGCCGTATAGTGTACTGACTCTCTAAACGGAGCTGATCTGTATTCCTGACATCACCCTGGAACCACACAGAGGCCAAGCCTAGTAAAGGGAAAATGTGTACTAGATGGTCACTTTCTTCTTTGAACTCTGATGGTACAAACTCCGTGCACCATGCAGCAGCCCATGTTTAGCTTTTATAACCAGAAGTTGTGGTGATCGATGCACACAAACCTTAGTTCCCCTATAAGGCTGTGAAAACAAAATATCTTGGAGCCCCCAAATCACCAAGCTAAAGGAAAAGGTCAAGCTAGAAACTGCTTAGGGTAAACCTGCCTCCCATTCTGTTCAAAGTCATCCCTCTGATCACTAAGATAAATGCATATCTGATTGCCTCCTTTGGAGAGGGTAATCAGAAAGTAAAAAGAATGTAACCATTTGTCTCTTATCTACCTATGATCTGGAAACCCCTCCACACTTCAGGTTGTCCCACCTTTCCAGACGAACCAATGTTCATCTTACATATGTTGATTGATGTCTCATGTCTCCCTAGAATGTATAAAACCAAACTATGCTCTGACCACCTTGTGCACATGTCATCCAGACCTCCTGAGGCTGTGTCACGGACACATGTCCTCAACCTTGGCAAAATAAACTTTCTAAATGTACAGCGACCTGTCTCAGATTTTGAGGGTTCACATTTTGGTAACCATGAAGGGATTCTGAGTGGCAGTGCCCCTGACCTTTGATAAATATATTGGTATTTAGTACTAGCTTGAGCTATTTTTATGGCTCAAACCAATAGGACAATTTGCTGAGGCCTGGAAGTACCCTCTCCAGAGAATCCACGATCTCCCAAAATTTGTTTAAGATCTAAAGTTTATTTTGTGGCACAATTCCCTTTTTGGAGGGAGTTTTACTTGCTTCCAACACAAGGAAGGCAAGTTTTTCCTGCTTCCATGATGATGGAAGGTAGGTAACTTCCATCTTTATGGAGTTTGAACTCACAGAGAAGATTAATTTTTATTTCCTGTTTCTAGGATGGTAAAGAGCAGTCTTTAGCATGAGATCCAGCCCTAGGTAAGTAACTGAATTGACGTTTGGCGTGGCTAAAGTTAAAGTTAACAACCAGCTGGTCTTACCATTAGAGCGCTCAGTAATCATATAAGTTCTGTGTTTGCTTGTTTTGCTTAATTGTATTTTTGTTGTTGTTTTGGTCTTTTTCCCATTGACTCTCCCACTGACTATCTGACTTTACCAAATCTAAAGGAAAGTTCCAGATTAAGGGGAACAAGGCCTCCAAAGTGGCCAAATTCCGCCCCCGCCGCCACCACACACAAAAAAGGTAGTATGGTCAGGGAAGGAAAAATCACCAGCAAAAGGAAAAAAGAGGAAAGATTTTTGATTTTGACTGTGTAAGGGGATTTACTTATATAACAAGGCCATTTTTTGCTACTCAGGGCAAACAGAAGGCAATGGCTGTCACCCAATGCTGCAGTTCATTTCAGTAGCTAAGATTCTGCATTCTTTTTTCCATCACCACAGCCTGAGTTTTGGTTTCTAAATCAAGTCCTTTCTGGTTTGACACATGGTACTTATGTAATTGTGGCAATTTGTTCTAGCTGAAATATAGTAATGAGATTTAAAAAAAAATTTTTTTAAAGGAGCTTAATGGTTAAAGTCAGCTTAACTAAAAGCTAACATTCAAGATGTGTGTGTGTGTGTGTGTGTGTGTATTTTTCTCTCCTAGGGCCTTGTCTCTTTTTTTAAGCAAAACTTTTTTCTTCTCAGTTGACTGCATTCTGTTTTCTTCATTTATTTCTGCTGTCTTTCCTATTTCTTGCACCCACTGCTACATAAGGGACGTAAACTAGTTTATCATAGCCTGGGGTTTCTTAAAGAAAATGGAGAAGGTGCCTGATTCCCTTTGGGAAAGAAGCTTGTTTTTCCCTATGGAACCTCAAGGGCGTAAACAGACAAGTTTGCCTCAGCTTTTAAACTGCTTCCATTTGTATTGTGTTACCTGATTTATTGACTAAAATAGTTATTGCAACAGAGGCTACTCTTGGGTTCTTAAAGATGAGTGTAGTTTAGACACTTAGAAATGTCTTTGTTTTTAAAAATATATTTTTTCTAAGTACACTGTAAAAACACCACTTGGTTTAGCCTTATAGTATTTCTTCCTTTTCGGAAATCCGGGATTCAGTGTGGGCTCTCCCCAGAGCTCAGAGATCCAGTTAAAAGGTAGGTAGTCCCTATCTAAATAAAATTGGTCTCCTTCTACGATCCTCTGGTAGATATTTATAATTTTATGTTTGACTTAGCATCCATCTTTAATCTCCCTCTAACACACCAGACTTCTTCTCTTCATACATTATGAAAAAATTTTGCTATCTGATTTTCACCAGAGTTGTTTTCTTTAATATTGAAATTTAAGGCTATTTGGCTGATACTTGCCTAGGGTTATGAAATAGGTTATCAAGAATCTGAAAGTCTAAGATAGGAGGAAAAGTGGTTTTTATGGATCTGTTAGATGTACTTCTATCAGCATACCTAATATGTCTATATATTTATGTGTGGTGCACAGAGTGTTTCACTACTAAAAGTATATAAAAGAACTCTAATTGGCTTAAAGAAAAATAAAAGTGCTTAATTCAAATACTTTATCAGAAAAATGAAAGACTAGTCAAATGCTTTGTCAAGTTTACATGACTTAAGTAAAATCTTCAATAAATAAGCCAGCTTTAAAATTATTGGTAAAGTAATATTAGAACTGTCTTAAGAATTGCCAGCATACATTTCTGTTTGCATTTATTGATCAAGCAATATCATACTTATCCCTGCCAAGGTGTTGAGATTAGGTATAGAGGTTGCAAAATCCAAGAGACATTAAAAAGAAAAGTGGGGAAATGTGAAAGGAATTCATCTTGGGGGCCCCCAAATCACTAAGCTAAAGGGAAAAATCAAGCTGGGAACTTCTTAGGGCAGACTTGCCTCTAATTCTATTCAGTCACCCCTCTGCTCACTGAGATAAATACATATTTGATTGCCTCATTTAGAGAAGCTAATCTGAAATTCAAAAGAATGCAAACATTTGATTCTTATGTACCTATGACCTGGAAGTCCCCTCCTCACTTCAAGTTATCCTGCCTTTTCCATTGTTAATTTTACATATGTTGATTGATGTCTCATATGTTTGTTGGCCGCATAAATATCTTCTTTTGACAAGTGTCTGTTTATATTCTTCACCCACTTTTTGATGGGGTTGGTTGTTTATTTCTTGTAAATTTCTTTAAGTTCTCTGTAGATTCTGGATGGGTAGATTGAAAAAATTTTTTCACATTCTACTGGTTGTCAGTTCACTCTCTTGATAGTTTCTTTTGCTATGCAGAAGCTCTTAAGTTTAATTAGATCCCATTTGTCTATTTTGGCTTTTGTTGCCATTGCTTTGGTGTAAGAATAATTATTTTTTGCATAGGCTTTTAAATTGGTTTTGATAGAACTTTGTTCCATAGAAGGAATCTCAGATAAGACTCTTTTAAAGCTTAGCCTAGCCATCACTTTGTACCATCAAATGCCTATGAGTAAGGTTAGCCCCTCCTCTTAGTTTCAAGATATAATGTGGGGCTCCTAGGCCTGTCAGAAAGTGACATTCTTTACCACAGGTCAGAACCCTGAACAGGGACTGTGTGGTAAGTATGAGGCAAGTTTTCACAGGGGGTTTTATTGGCTCCACAAGTAAAGTTTAATTCCTTAAAGAAAAGCACTCCATTCCACTCAAAACCTTGGTAAAATAACCAGTTTCTCCAATTGTATACTGTTGTAAATGAATACAGATTCTTATTGCACTAACACAAAATAAGTTAAGAATACTCACAAATAGTTTCTAAATTCTCTAGAAATCAGGTAGAGAGAAAACATGCTCCAAATTTTGTTCATAGGAGTATACTCAATTGTTAAAAGCTGTAAATAGCTTAAAAGAAAAGTTTTCTTGACTCTGAAAAACAAAACAAAGGATCAACAACATTTTAAGCAAAAAGTTAAAAAGATTACTTCAGACTTCTATTAGTTTGGTCCATGTAATTAATTCCTGTTATGCTTGATATTCACAAACATTTCAGGTCTCCATGAGTCCTGAAAGTTTTCCTTTATTCCGATGTCACAATCTCCAAAGTTATCAGAAACTTGCATTCAAGAGTACCTGTTAGAGTCTTGCAGCTGATTATAAAACCACCTTCAAAAGAGGTTGAAAACAAGACAAAAATCATCTGTGAATAACAAAATGTTTTAAGGCAGCCATAGTCAAACACACAATTGACAAGGAAATTTGTTACCTGTGTGACATACAATAATTCAACATAACAATTAAACATTAAGTCATATCAGAATTATAGGAGTTTCCCATAATTTTGGAATACATTTATAATGTATTTAAACACCAAATCTTAAACACAGACAGCAGTCCCAATAGAAGATGCCAATCAGAATAAACTGCATTCCTGAGACATGGGATTTAATAACGCATTTAAACAATACCAGTATCTATTTAACCAATAACATATTTAAACACAGCCAATAACATATTTAAACAAATACAGCCCAAAGGAATTTAAACACCATTTCATATTTGACAGTGTTTCTTGTATAATGTGTATACCAAACAAGCCAAACTATGTCATTTTTGGATTTTAGGGAGACTAATATCTTAAAAGATTAATTAGGTCAGAAAAAAACATAGTTTATAATTTGATTTTGGAAAGTTTCAAATATCAAAGGTTTAAAACACTTGATGGCACAAAATAGGATCATTTATTTAACCGAAGTGATAACTCAAGGATTTTCAAAAAATAGGCAAAAGCCTTCATTCTTTGAGAGATGAGACTTAATTTTCTAAACAATAAGCCCTAATGAAAATGGCATGATGCCAATTTGTTTTTCAAAATTTTATAAACAGTCTATAAAAGTTTAAACTTGACCGTAAGATACAACTTCCAAGACTTTTATAACCTTTATTAAGGAATCAGTTAATGCTTCAAGAAAACCTTGTTAACCTGACCTAGGGGCCCATATGTTGGTTTTACATCAGTGTGCCTTTGACATTACTGATTAATTTATAGAGAAACTAAACTTATTTTATTCAAAATCAGCCCTTACAATCTCATGAGCCCATGTCTTCCATGATAGTCCCTGGGCCTTGAGTCAAATAGCTTTAATTACTGGCCCCGTGACTCAAGAATGTAGTTTATTTTGATTGGCATCTTCTATTGAGACTGAAGATGAGGCTTCAATTGCTGTCTGTGTTTAGTATTTGGTGTCTTTTTAAGACCCAGGAGTCAAAGCCCTGTAACTCAATGTCACAAGGACTTTAAAAGCATGTACAGAAAGATATGCAGATGCAGTAACTTTAATTTTTAAAAAATCTTGTCTCTTTACATCAAGATAAATCTCTAGAAAGACCATTATAATTTTTCTTTAATTATAGGCAACTTGATCATATAAAAGTTTTTGCTTGTTTAATAGATTCTCTTATTGTGAATTACATAGACCATTCATGAAATACCTGGACTTTCCAGTTTTGTCCCGAATATCCCTTTTTCTTAAACAACCCATCATTCTACTCTAGGACTAAATTTACCATACAAGAGTCTTTCTCATATCAAATTATTTCCCTTTAAGCTTTATTACTAAAAAAAAGAAAAAAAAATCCCTATTTATTGCTACCACTTTCTTTACATCTCTTATATTTCTTGGTTCCTTTCACATTTTTTTTAATTATTATTATTTTTTTTTTAGAAAAAGAAAAGGAGAAAGAAAAAAAGAAACAGCAAAAGAAAGAAAAAAAAGAATGAAAGAGAGAAAGAAAGAGGACGAGAAAGAGGGAGAGAGATTGGGATTCTTGTTTTATTGCCCAGGCTAGAATGCAGTCTAAAAATGGGTATTAAAAACCTCT
>CAUYQU010023348.1:0-37643 GCA_963574635.1 Cheracebus regulus | reverse complement strand
AGCGACCCGTGGGGCTGCTCCGCCTGGGAATCTCCTGGTCTGGGGGTAATAAAAATCCGTCTGGAAATGCGGCGTCCACTCACCCTCTGCACTTTCACTGGGAGCTGCAATCCTGAGCTGCTCCTAATCCACCATCTTGGGTGTCCTCTCCTCATTTTTTTAATTAAAAAAAAATTACCAAATAATGTATTCTTGTTAATGATAGTTTAAAAGTAGAGAAACAATTCCTCCAACTTTTCCTAAGACAACAATGATTATTTTCTTTCTGTATCTTTATATACACAGAATTTAAGTGTTTGATACATCACTTGTCTTTCCTTTTTTGTAACAGCTTATTTTTTCCCTGCTTTTACAATGTGTGTGTGTGTGTGTGTGTGTGTATTTAATAAATAAGCTTGTAACTTATTTATAACAATATAACTCTCCAAATAACTTCTGGAGATGAAATTTTTATAAAAATGATTGCCTTTTTATTTTTCTTTTTTTTTTATTTTTTATTTTTTTTTTTGACACAAGATCGCAGTCTGTTGCCCAGGCTAGAGTGCAGTGGCACGGTCATAGCTCACTGCAGCCTGGACCTCCCAGACTCAAGTGATCCTCCTCCCTCAGCCTCACCAGCGACTGGGACCACAGGCACATACCACCACACCTGGCTAATTTTTGTATTCTTTGTAGAGATGGGGTCTCATTATGTTGCCTAGGCCTGTCTCAAATGCTTAGGCTCAGGTGGTCTGCCCCCTTCAGCCTTCCGAAGTATTGGGGTTACAGGCATGAGCCACTGTACCAGGCTGCCTTTTCCCCTTCTGTGGAGCCGCTTTACTTGTGTTTTGTCCTCAGTACTGTTCCCATGCCGGTGGTGGGCGACTGCACGTCCACAGACCAGCTTCCCTCCCTGCTGGGGGGCCTGCAGGTCTGGGTGCACCTTGTGACCGAGGGTAGCCTTCCTCTGCAGAGGTATGCACTCTGCCACCACCCCATTCTGGTCAAGAAGGGAATGAAATCTCAGAAACGAAATCATCTAGGAGAAAAATGAAAGAAGTATTTATTTTCTGTTTGCCTGCCCTCAAGGTTGCTACTTAAGGAGCTCAGGTGTTATTTGTAAGACTAGATTAAGTAGTTTTAGTAAGAGTGCCCCAAACCACCTCCCAGGGTCACTGGGAAGCACCTGATGCTGGGGAGAAAAGCCCCAGGCCTGAGCTGGTAGACCTGTGTTCCGTTTTTGCCTCTGTCTCTACTTCTCTCTGATGGTTTCAAAATGGAACTGAGGGATTCCTAAGTCCCTTTTGCTTCCTGTGCTCAACCAACATGCTAGGCTAATAAATTACCCCTGAGGTTCACTTTCATTTTGGCAACATTTTCTGGTTATTTTGCCAACTCTAATTTCTTTTCTTTAAAAAATGCTTTAACTTTACTTGTATTCTTACTAATATATCCTATATGTATACATAGACATAGCATATTTTAGAGTTTTTTCAATAAAATCTTTTTTAAAAATTCAACTTTTATTTTAGATCTGGGGGTACATGTGCAGGTTTGTTACATGGATATATTGTGTGATGCTGAGTTTTGGGGCAGAATCGATGCCATCACCCAGGTACTGAGCATAGTACCCACCAGTTAGATTTCAACCCCTACCCTCTCTCTCCCCGCTCTGGTAGTCCCCAGTTTTGATTGTTGGCATCTTTATGTCCATGAATACTTAACATTTAGCTCCCACTTAAAAGTGAGAACATGCAATATTTAGTTTTCTGCCTCTGTGTTAATTTGCTTAGGATTATGGTCTCCAGCTGCATCCATGTTGCTGCAAAGGACATGATTTAGTTCTTTTTTATGACTGCATCGTATTCCATGGCATTTTCTTTATCCAGTCCACCATTGATGGGCACCTGGGTTGATTCCATGTCTTTGCTATTGATACAAATGGCATTTAAAGAATGATTATGAAGGCCATGTACAGTTTCTCACGACTATAATCCCAACACTTTGGAAGATCAAGGCAGGCAAATCACTTGAGGCCAGGAGTTCGAGACCAGCCCGGCCAACATGGTGAAACCCTGTCTCTATCAAAAATACAAAAATTAGCTAGGCATAGTAGTGCATGACTGTCGTCCCAGCTGCTCAGGAGGCTGAGGCATGAGAATCACTTGAACCTGGGAGGCAGAGGTTGCAGTGAGCCAAGAATGCGCCACTGCACTCCAGCCTGAGCAACAGAGCAAGACTCTTAAAACAAAACAAAACAAAAAACCGATCATGAAGCCTGGTCTTGGCCAGCACTCCAGGCGTACCCCACAGGCCTGTCCCACTGTAATGCCCTCGGAGGCTGCCCCTGCCCTGACTGCGACCCTCAGCTTGCCTCAGTGTGTATTTTGCCAACAAAGTGTGCGTCCTTAAACATAAACAATTTAGGTTTGCCTATTTTTGAACTTTTTATACTGCATGTATTCTTTTGCTCAACATTTTTGTCAAATTCACTCTTGTTCTGGGTAAGTTTGTTCCTTTGATGTGTAGCATTCTGTTGTATGAATGTCTATCATCAGTTTATTCATTTTACCATTGACATTTCTGTTTATCCAGTTGGGGGCTGTTTTGAGGATTGCTAGAACACCCTGTCCATGTCTTCTGTTGCAGATGTATATTTACTCTGAGTAATTTTAATATTTTAAGATAATACTAAAATGTGCCCTTCTCATTTGTCCTTAGGCACACATTTTCCTCAGCTGTGACTTAGCTCAGACGTCTATTTGATCTTAATTCTTAGCGACACCTGCTATTCTTCAGGCCTGGCTTTATTCCCAGAAGGAGGCAGGTTCATTATTGCTTTGGCTTTAAATGGAGTCCACAGACCACAGTGCGAGTCTACACTTCCCAAAAGGCTTCTGGAAATATCTGACACTGTCATTAATGCTCTCTGTTACTTTCTGAAGGGTCGAACGTGTGATGAGACAAAACTGTCATCTAAATGTTTGTCCGACTCTTCTTGGCAAAGCCATTCTTGGGGCACAGACCTAGGAGTGTTTTGTTTTGTTTTGTTTTGTGTTTTGTCTGCTGTCTTTCAGAAATGTCCCTTCCTCTCAGGCTGGCCTTTTGTCCACAGAACAAGGGGAGAGGAAATGGGATGGGAGAGTGGAGCGTGCTGGGGCCGCCTGAGTGCTGCAGGCCTCTCCCTCTCCAGGGCAGCATCTTGGGGTTCCAAGAAGGAAGCCTGCCCCTTCCCACCCCTTCTGGTTCACATTGAGAACTCAGGGTGCTGGGGACGAACGTGCTGTGCTGCCTCCAGTACGGGCTCCCGGTCAGGGCTGGGAGGAGCGGGGTACAGCAGGTCTCCTAAGGGGAAGAGAGGAATCCTTTTAGGGGGCATAACATTTAATTGGGGTTCAGTTGGTCTTTCCTGTGACCCTATCTTGCGTTCATTGGAAATGTTCATCTGGAAACACTCTTAGCTCACAGTCGGATAAAAGTCAGCCTGCAGGCCGCCGTGTGCCCACCCTGAGCCAAGTCATCCCCTCAGACAGTGGGCTTGGCCTGCACCATCCAGCCTGTGGTGACACAGGATGGCGACCTCATAGGGTTTTGTGGGGACCAGGAATAGGTAGAGGAGCTCCCACCTGGAGGAGGGTGGGCACGGGGTGATGTTGATGCTGAGCCCATGGAGGAACCAGGGCCAGGGCCTCCGGGTGACCCCAGAGGTGGTGGCACCACCCTTAGGCAGTATAGTGGGGCCCATGGGCAGAGGAAGAGAAGCATGGGATTGGGGACATTCAGAGGCCACTGTGCTGTGTGGGTGGCCGGAGCTCTCGCAGAAGGTAGCAAGGCCTGAGGAACTGAATTTAAAATTTTAATGAATCTTGATTGAAACATCCCTCTGTGGCTACCCTGTTGGACAGCACAGGTGGGGAAAATGAGTGAACAGCTTGTGGTGGTCTTTCCTGTGGTGGACTTTCTTACCTGCACTGTGTGCCCTCCTCACTGTCCCCACACACTGTCCCTGTCCCCTGGCTTCAGCTCAGCTGAGCAGCAGAGATGGGAAGAGGCCCCTCAGTGACTAGAGAGGAACCTATAGAAGAGTTTGGAAATTCAAACAGATGCTTTTAATGTGGTTGACAACAGTGGTTTTCCTCGGAAATTCTTGAAACACATCCCCAGCTCTTGTTCTTGTGATAAATTCACACTGTAAAACTTGTTTGACAAACTGAAGGTCAGCTTCCGCCTAGCTCCTGAGGATTAATGAGGTGTGGCCAGCCGGCAGCTGCGGTGCCGGCCCTGCTCCGGTCTCAGGGTCCGTTAGGTTCTTGCCTTTGTTAGTGGTTTTTACACATAAGTCTGGTGAAAGTCGCTTTTTCCCCCTCTCTGAGCTGGAGTGGAATTTTTGTTTGGAGAGCATGGTAAGTGAGTGGCTGGTCTGGTTAGAATTCTCAGCCTGATGGGTGGACACCTTTGCTTCCAGATACTCAAGCTTTGTTATTTTTTGTTGCTCTAAGATTTCAGTTTTTTAAAAAAAAGTTTTAATTATTGTGGGTACATAGTAGGTATATATTTTTATGGGGTACATTAGATACTTTGATACAGGCATGCAGTATGCAGTACATAATCACATTAGGGTAAATGGGGCTTCCATCACCTCAAAGCATTTATCCTCCTTTTGTGTTACATCCCAATTATACTCTTTAAGTTATTTTTAAATGTACAATAAATTATTGTTGACTTGTATCACCCTGTTTCTATCAAATACTAGATGTTATTCATTCTGTCTACCTGTATATTTTTGTACCCATTTACCATCCCCACTCCTACCCTACCCCAACTACCCTTCCCAGCCTCTGGTAACCATCCTTCTATTCTCTGACTCCATGAGTTCAGATGTTTTAAATTTTTTGTATGGCTCTTTTCAGTTTATTGCATGAAGGTGTTACACTAGTCCAAGTTAAAAGCAAACCCCAAATGAGTACATCATATAAACTGTGAGGTTTTTCAACTTGTGACAAGGGACAGAAGGGAAATTCTACTCATTGCAAGGAAATCCTCACTTAAACTTCAGTGAGCCACAAGCACTTAGAACCCATGAACCTTCAGCTGATCGTCATTAGCCAGTCCAGTCTCTAGGAGGAACTGGTGTATGTTCTTGCGCTGGTCACCCTGTAGCTGAATTACTTCTCCATATTCTGGGTGCTCAGTTACAGCACCATTGCAGGCAAACTTCTTCTTAAACTCCTTCACTAGTTTCTTTTTGTCGTAATCATCGGCGATCCCCTGGACAATAGTAAGGGTCTTCCTGCCGTTTCTTTGTTGAATTCTTATATGGGTATAATCCTCAGTGCCAGCAGGAAACAGGTCATCACCCTTACTTGCATTAGCAAAGGGTCAAACTCAGAGGTTCAGGATAGTGGACATATGATACAATTCCTCTTCCTCAGTGGAAATGGCCTTGTGGTGGTGGCGGCGGGAAAAGGCAGGCAGCGGGGATGGAACTTAGGGAAATGAGGGGGCAAAAGGGGGAGGCTGCTGAGTCCTCGGCGGCAGCTCAGTGACTGGGGCTGTTTTAATTTTTTTTTGTTTTAGCTCCCATAAATCAGTGAAAAACATGGAGTGTTTGTCTTTCTGTATGTGGGTTATTTCCTTTAACATGATGACCTCTGTTTCCATCTATGTCTTTGCAGATGACAGGATCTTGTTCTTTTTTTATGGCTGAGTAGTACTCCATTGTGTCTATGTACCACATTTTCTTTATCCATTTGTCTGTTAATGGACACTTAGATTGTTTCCAAATCTTGGCCATTGTGAACAGTGCTGCAATAAACATGAGAGAGCAGATATCTCTTTAATATACTGATTTCCTTTCTTTTGGGTATGTACACAGCAGTGGGGTTGCTGGGTCATATAATAGCTCTATTTTTAGTTTTTTGAAGGGCCTCCATACTGTTCTCCATAGTGGTTGTACTAATTTACATTCCCACCCATAGTGTACAGGGATTCCCTTTCCTCCACATCCCCACGAGCATTTGTTATTGCCTGCCTTTTGCATATAAACCATTTTAACTAGAGTGAGATGATATCATTGTAGTTTTGATTTACATTTCTCAGATGATCAGTGATGTTGAACACCTTTTTGTATGCCTGTTTGCCATTTATATGTCTTCTCTGGAGATATGTCTATTTAGATCTTCTGCCCATTTTAAAATTAGGTCATTAGATTTTTCCTATAGTTTGAGCGTCTTACATATTTTGGTTATTAATTCCTTGTCACATGGGTAGTTTTCTCCCATTCTGTGAGTTGTCTCTTCACTTTGTTGATTGTTTCCTTTGCTGTGCAGAAGCTTTTTAACTTGATATGATCCCATTTATCCATTTTTACTTTGGTTGCCTGTGCTTGTGGGGTATTACTCAAGAAGTCTTTGCCCAGATCAATGTCCTGAAGTTTCTCCAGTGTTTTAGGGGTTTCATAGTTTGAGGCCGTAGATTTAAGTCTTTAATCCATTTTGATCTGATTTTTGTATCTGGGGAAAGTTAGAGGTCTAGTTTTATTCTTCTGAATATGGATATCCAGTTTTCCTGTCACCATTTACTGAAGAGATTGTCCTTTCCCCAGTGTATGTTCTTGGCACTTTTGTCAAAAATCAGCTCACTGTAAATATATGGATTTACTTCTGGGTTCTTTATTCCATTAGTCTATGTGTCTGTTTTTATGCCAGTACCATACTGTTTTGGCTGCTATAGCTCTATAGTATAATTGGAAGTCAGGTAATGTGATTCCTCCAGTTTTGTTCTTTTTGCTCAGGATAGCTTTGGCTATTTGGAGTCTTTTGTGATTCTATATACATGCAGGACTATTTTTTCTATTTCTGTGAAGAAAAGCATTGGTATTTTGATGGAGATTGCATTGAATCTGTAAATTGCTTTGGGTAGTATGGCCAGTTTAACCATATTGATTCTTCCAATCCACAAATATGGAATATCTTTTCATTTTTTTGGTTGTCCTCTTCAATTTCTTGCATCATTGATTTATAGTTTTCATTGTAGAGATCCTTTACTTCTTTGGCTAATTCCTAGGTATTTAATTTTATTTGTAGCTATTGTAAATGGGATTGTTTTCTTGATTTATTTTCCAGATTGTTCACTGTTGGCATATAGAAATGCTACTAATTTTTGTATGTTGATTTTGTATCCTGGAACTTTACTGAATTTATCAGCGTAATCACGCAACAGGTTCATCTTGCCTGCTGCTGCCTAGACAGAGCTGATTTATCAAGTCAGGGAAATTGCAGTAGAGAAAGAGTAATTCACGCAGAGCCAGCTGTGCAGGAGACTGGAGTTTTATTATTACTCAAATCAATCTCCTGGAGAATTCAGGGATCAGAGTTTTTAAGGATAATTTGGTGAGTCAGAGCCAGTGAGTTGAGAGTGCCGATTGGTCGGGTCAGAGACACACTCCTTACTGTGTGGGTGCCACAGTAGCATATGATCCAGATTTTTTTATCAAGATGGTACCAGCTGATACACTGAATGCAGGGTCTGCAAAATATCTCAAGCACTGATCTTAGGTTTTACAATAGTGTTGTTATTCCCAGGAGCAATGTGAGGAGGGTCAGAATCTTGCAGCCTCCATCTGCATGACTCAGAAATCATAATTTCTAAGCTCGTGGCTAATGTATTGGTCCTGCAAAGGCTATCTAGTCCCCAGACAGGAAGGGGGGTTTATTTTGGGAAAGGGCCCGTTGTTGTCTTTGTTTCAAAGCTAAGCCATAAACTGAGTTTCTCCCAAAGATAGTTCAGCCTACGCCCAGGAATGAACAATGACCGCTTGGAGGTTAGAAACAGGATGGAGTCAGTTAGGTCAGATCTCTTTCACTGTAATAATGATCTCAGCTACAATTTTTACAAAGGCGGTTTCATCAGTTCTGAAAGTTTTTGATGGTGTCTAGGTTTTTCCAAATATAAGATCACATCATCTGCAAACAAGGCTAACTCACCTTCTTCCTTTCCAATTTGGAGCCCTTTATTTCTTTCTCTTGTCTAATTGCCCTGGCTAGGACTTCCAGTGCTGTTTCTATATATAGTTGGCATAAGACTGTTCAGCACTGAATCCTCTTTTTGTTTTTTTTTGAGGCAGAGTCTCATTCTGTTGCCCACACCGGAGTACAGTGGTGCAGTCTCTGCTTACTGCAATCTCCGGTCCCTCAGGTTCAAGCGATTTTCTGCCTCAGCCTCCTGAGTAGCTGAGATGACAAGCATGCACCACCATGCCCAGCTAATTTTTGTATTTTTACTAAAGGCAGAGTTTTACCATGTTGTCCAGGCTGGAATGGAACTTCTGACCTCAAGTGATCCGCCCTGCTCAGCCTCCCAAAGTGCTGGGATTGTAGGCATGAGCCACTGAGTCTGGCCTAACACTCAGTCTTAAACAATCATTGTAGCTTCTCATCTTGACCAAGTTTAATTTTAATTGTCTATAAATATATACCATAATGAAGGGTGTTTTTTTTTGAATAGGGAGGCAATTGCTTTTCCCACTTGTACTTTTAATTAAAAATTACCTCTTCCACCTACTTCACCTTTATTTCTAATCTGTTTAACAGATTGTAGAAAAGCAAGTTTATGCACTTGTCCCTGAGTTTAGGAAGCATGACTTCCTCTTCAGTAACAAAGGTAGAAGATTCCATATGGTGACCTATATTTTCAAGAGTTTTATGCAGTAAATCATTGGGGAGGGATATGTCCCATAATATAATATGGGAGGAAATTTGTCAGAGTTCAGCTGTGTTATTAAGGTATGTTGTCTGTGATCAGATTGAAGTTTACCATGTTTTGTTTTTTCATTTGTCTGGGTTTTTTTCATTGTATGTATTTTTTTTTTTTTTAAGAGACTGGTCTACCTGTTGCCCAGGCTAGAGGGCAGTGGCGCAATCTTGGTTCACTGCAGCCTCCAATTTACAGGTTTAAGTGATCCTCCCTTCTCAGCCTAGGATTACAGGTGCATGTTCCTTCCTATGCCTGGCTTTTATTTTTAGTTTTTGTAGAGACAGGCTGTCACTGTGTTGCCCAGGCTGGTCTCAAGCTCCTGGCCTCAAACATTCTTCTCACCTTGGCCTTCCAAAGTGCTGGTATTATAGTAGGTATGAACTACCGCGTCCAGCCTAGTCCTCATGTTTTTAGCATGGTTGAGCCAAACTCCTATAGACGCAAGTTCGCTCTAACATCTATGGGAGTATCAGAGGCAGGAGGGCTGAAATCTGGTTAAGAGAGGCAGCACAGATCTTCCTGGCTGCCTTTTCTTGAATGGCTGCTGCCTAGCCTTAGCCCCAAATGGCCCGAACCATGAGTTCCAGCCAGTTCCCTCTTCTGTGTGTAGCCTCTCCCTGAATGCACTTCCTGCCTCCCCTAATCCGTTAACCCTCTCTGTGGCCTGAGTAACCTTCAAGCCCAGCTCTCCCTGGTCCCCTCTGGGTAGCACTGTTTCCTAGCACTCGAGCCCCTGCCTTTTGGGCTCATCATCCTTGCCTGAGCTTGATCCTGATTCCTGTTCTATGACAGGCTCTCTGGTAGGCACTGGGGATACGATGAACAAATAACAGTGACCTTAGAGGAAATCATTAAAAAACTAAAAAGAGGCAGTACGATTAATTTTGTTGATATTTTCTATAACCTAGGATGTCTACACAGTTTTGTTTTAATGTGGCATTTAGCCACATTTCTTTTCTTTTTCTTTTCTTTTCTTTTTTTTTTGAGATGGAATCTTCCTCTTGTTGCCCAGGCTGGAGTGCAATGGTGCCATCTCGGCTCACCGCAGCCTCCGCCTCCAAGATTTAAGCAATTCTCCTGCCTCGACCTCCCAAGTAGCTGGGATTACAGGCATGCACTACCATGCCTGGCTAATTTTGTATTTTTAGTAGAGACAGGGTTTCTTCATGTTAGTCAGGCTCTCTGGAACTCCCAAACTCAAGTGATCCATCTGCCTCGGCCTCCCAAAGTGCTGGGATTAGTGAGCCACCGTGCTCAGCGTGAGCCACTGCACTCAGCCTCGCCACATTTCAAGTGCTTTGTAGACATGTGCTGGTAGCTACTGTAGTGGACAGCACAGGTCTAGAGGCTGAGCTGGACAAGTAAAAAAAGCAGTTGTGTGCATGCAGTAAGTCCTGGGCTCCTGTTTTCATTGGTAATTTGTTTTTCTAGGGAATTATCTTTTGCAAGATTGTGAATTCCAAGAAGGCACAGGCATTGCCTTGTCCTGTTTTCCTCACCATTGTGTTGTAATACCTGGCAGGTTGTAGGTGCTCAGGCCGTTTTATCCGATGAAATGCTAAGTACAGGACATTAGGGGAAAAGCTAAGATGCGTACCTGCTACCCTGGAGTTGGGGTGGGGAGGCATTAGAGGCCTTCTTAGGAGGGAACAGCGCTGAACCAATGAGTAGGGTCAGGGAGGATATTCTCAGGAGAGAAGAGCATGTGCACATGCTGGGAAGACACCAGGTGGAGGGGAGCCACAGGTAGCTGTTATGATGGAAGTTTAGGGTAAGTGTGAAAGTGGGGGAGAATGTCAGGAGTTGATGCTGGAGAGGCAGGTGGGGCTCAGATGATCGGTTTTTTAAAGCTTGCTGAAGATGTTATTCTGAGAACACTAGGAAGCTTTATACTGCCTGGGCTGGACCTGCCCAGAGTCTCACTCTGTCACCCAGGTTGAGTGCAGTGGTGCAATCTTAGCTCACTGCAACCCCTACCTCCCAGGTTCAAGCGATTTTTATTCCTCAGCCTCCTGAGTAGCTGGGATTATAGGCACCCACCACCGCACTTGGTTAATTTTTTTTTTTTTTTTTTTTTGAGACAGAGTCTCTCTCTGTTGCCAGGCGCCAGGCTGGAGTGCAGTGGCACGATCTTGGCTCACTGCAACCTCCGCCTCCTGATTTCAAGCAATTCTCCTGCCTCAGCCTCCTGGGTAGCTGGGACTACAGGCGTGCGCCACCATGCCCAGCTAATTTTTTTTGTATTTTTAGTAGAGACAGGGTTTCACCATGTTGGCCAGGATAGTCTCGATCTCCTGACCTCAAGTGATCCTCCTACCTCAGCCTCTCCAAGTGCTGGGATTAAAGGCGTGAGCCACCATGCCTTGCCTCTTTTTCTTATTTATTCATGAGGTGTTTTCTCCCTTTACACTTCCTGGCCCATGGAAGGTGCTTAGTAGAAATGGTCGCTGACTTCTAATGCTTCCAGAGAGCCTGACAGGCTGGCATTGGTGTCTTCCAGTATCAGTGGGGAGGCTTAGAAAAAGGAGCGGCTTTTATTAATATTATGAGTGTGGATCAGATCCTGCTGTAGCCAGTGGCAAAACCTGGGCAGGCCCAGATTCTGCAGGAGTGCTAGGCTGCGCAGCACTAGATCAAATGTGCTTTTCAAGAATGGCCCATCACCTAGGATGGGAGAGCTGTGCTCTGCGACATGTGGTCTAAGCTTCAGGAACTGGTGTTTCTGGCATAGCCCTGAGCACAACCTCAGTCTGCCGGCTGGTGCTGGCTAAGCCAGGCCTGGGCCCCGCGAGTCTGTGGCTGGCAGACTGGGGCGGGAAAGTGATAAGACTACATGAGAAAGAGAATTCAATTGTGATTTTTCTGAGTTATTTACTATTTCCAAATCCCCTTTTATATCTTAAAAGGTAGAAATGGATCAGAGATGACCACTTAGTAAAACACGAGTTAACGCCATATGAGAAATACTGATGATCTTATCAGTAACTGTCTACTCTTTAGTAAGGCAGAAAAGAATGCCTTTTTAATTTAAATAGACTTTTTTAGTTTTAGGTTCACAGGAAAATGGAACAGACAATACAGAAGCTTTCCAAATACCCCTGTCCCTTGACATGCACAGCCTTCTCCATTATTAACATTCCGTACCACAAGTGGTACACTGGTGACCTCAGTGAACTGACAAGGACACGTCACTGTCACCCGTATCTGTACTGCACATTAGGGCTCACTCTTGTACATTCCGTGGGCTTGGACAAATGTATAATGCATGATTATAACTCCTTTTTATATTACAACCACTCTGTCAAATGTCTGGTGCCTTGTGATCATTTTTCCATTTAAAATTGCCAGCAGTAATCATGTCTCTTTTCAGCATCCAATAATTGTGGCATTAGAACTAGGGCTTATGATTCTGCTATTGAAAACTGGTTCAAGAGGTGATTTCAGGAAGGCTGAAAGTCCAGAATCCATTGCTTTGAGGAGCTGTGTTGTGTTTCGGATGATAGGTCCTTGCAGGTTTTTATGGTCTAAACTCACTATGGGGTAATAATGGACACTCAATAGCAGTAGTTATTATATGCCAGTAGCTGTAGGGCTGGATGCTTCATTTAGTTTTTATAAGATAGCCTGTGATTGGCCTCACTAATCCAGTTCACAAATGTTCTCTCCCTCCAGTCACAACTCACCCTTTGCTTTTCTATGTTGCTTATGTGGGCTAAAAGGACTTTTTACCCAGCACCTTGGGAGGCCGAGACAGGTGAATCACCTGGGGTCAGGAGTTTGAGACCAGCCTGGCCAACATGATGAAACCCCATCTCAATAAAAATGCAAAAAGTAGCCAGGTGTGGTGGCGCACCCCTATAATCCCAGCTTCTCGGGAGGCTGAGGCAGGAGAATTACTTGAACCCAGGAAGGTTCCACTCAGTGCCGTTGGGAAACCAGTCTTCCACACCACTGAGGGCTTGTTTCGTGGAAACAGGTGCTGAGGGACCTGGCAGAGATGGAGGCTGCAGTGAGCTGAGATTGCGCCACTGCACTCCAGCCTGGGCGATAGAGCAAGACCCCGTCTCAAAAAAAAAAGGATCTTTTTACCTTTGTATCTATTGTGAAAGTTGAGGTGTAATTAAATCTCCAGGTGTGATTAGTCGTTGAGCACTTCCTATGTCCTGGGCATTGTGAGTGCCATAGACAGCTGCCGTGTAGTAGCTGGTCTGTAAATATTTGCTGAATATTATATATGTGAGTGCCTCTAATTATTCAACCCTGCAAAGTGGGCATTGTTCCTGCTGGTTTCTGGAGAAGTCTGAAGCTTAGGAAGCATTAGGACCCATCTTCTAACACAGCTTACGAGCTAATGGTATTTGGGGTTTTTTCAAATCTGGAGTGGGTTTGCCTCTCCCTTGTCAGGGCTCTTTAAGGGGAAGGGGCATAGGCACAGTGGGAGTCCCTGGTGGGCAGGTGCATTTTGGAGGCTTGCCGGTAACCAGGGAGAACTGAGGGTTCTGCTGGGATAACTCACTTCACTGCAGAGGGCTCAGGCCCAGCAGGTGCTGTGGGCAGGAGACAGCTCAAATGCTGCAGGAGGACGAGGCCCGAGAAGAGGAGTTGCTTTTCAGTAATTGCCAACAAGCTTTCTCTCAGTGCTGTTGGGAAACCAGTCTTCCACACCACACTGAGGATTTCTTTCTCAGAAACAGGTACTGAGGGACCTGGCAGAGGCAAGCAGGGCCGTCAGGGTGGCACCCACGTGGTGCTTGCTGCTAGTGTGGTCTCAGCACAGACACGGTTTAATGACTATATTCTCTACATTTTAGGCTTTGGATGTGGACCGGATGGTTCTTTACAAAATGAAGAAATCCGTGAAAGCAATCAACATCTCTGGGATGAGTGAGTATACATTCTTCCATAGGGGTTTCTGTGAGGAAAATGTTGCATTTAAAGTCCTGGTACCATAATAGTGATGACCATTAACAAATTAGCCAACCAAACTCCTTTTTCGGGGCATGCAGATCACAGAGGTGAGCTGGGATGTTTATTTTTTAGAAGTATGTTTTGTTTTGCCGGTCGTCTGATTCAGGTGTGGGGTTTCATCCCCCATTGCCCACCATGCTGTCTGTCTCACATTGAGCTTCCTGTTTTCTGGAGCGTGGTCCTGTGTGTACCCACTTTGTCAGCCTGGCTGATAGGGATCTGGACTCATTCCTGCCTCAGTCATTGGGTTTTTGCCGTTAACTGTGTCACAGTGCCATTTCCATTTCTCTCTTACCCAGTCTTGCCTTTTCTAGTGTAGGAATAAAATGAATAAATATACAAACATAATGTAATATTTGATCTAGATTTACACATACATATATTTTTAAACTCATGCAGCTTTTGGCTTAAAGATGACAGGTAGGTCACCTGTGGCGTATCTTTCTTGTACAAATCCTGTGAGTGATAGAAAATATTTGTTAAAATTCATTAAGTGACTATATGATTTCACTCAGCAACAAGAATGTGGCAGCTGTGGGGGACTAGGAACTGTGAGGAGTCCCTAAGAGACTGAAACAGTGCTGACGGGTTGCTCAGGGGAGATTGTCCCTGCTTAGGTGCAGATGGAGTCTGGGTGACAGGGCAGGAGGGGGAGGGGCCTGGGATCTGCCCCAACAGAAATAGTCAGGTCCCTTCATCTATACTGTTTCCCCTCACCCTCGTGGTTTCTTTCTTTAGTGAAAGGGGTGATTGGAGCAGGAGGACAGGGAGTGCCTTAGGTGGTTGTGATGTCAGGAGGGAAGGGGAAGAGCCTGAAAGTGCACATTCCAGCTGACACCCCGCTTCCAGTTACAATAGGGCAGGCACAGGCTCCAATTGCTGCTCTTGACTCTACCCCCATGAAAGCTGTGTGAGCCATGATCGTGAAGAATCTAGCAGAAAATCCCAAGTGCAGGATGATGTTACAGTTGAACATTGCCAAGTGTATTTAGGAACAAATTTAACAGAAGATGCATAGGAATCCTACATCAACAAGTACAAAACGCTGCTGACCAAAATGAAATAAGACCTAAATGAGAAACATGTGATGTGCATGGGTTAGAAGAGTCACCACTGTGAAGTGTCAGGCCTCCCCAAATTGATCTCAAGATTCACCCCAACCCCAGTCAGAATTACAGCAGGGGAAATTGGCAGGCCTTTTCTAAAACTGATAGGGAAGGTGGCCATCCACCTCTAGCTTTTTTACCTGGATCATGCGTGGGGCAGGGAGCAATAATGATAGTTTTTATCTTTTTGAACACTTATGTATCTTGTGCTTTCTGTATATTATGCTAATTTTGTCAACAACGGATTCTCCTTATACAAATGAGGAACGTGCAGATCAGAGAGTTCAGGGTGTTCCCGAGATGTCTGTGCAGTCGGAGCTCGGACCCTGCTGATCTTACTGCTGTGTCAGGGTGGTGTGCTGTGAGTGGCCTGCTCTGTTTCAAAGCCACCATGCCTTCAGTGTGTCTGGCACATGAATAACATCTTGAAGACTTCAATAGGTCACCTAGGAATGGTACGCCCAGTTTCGTTGACAAGCACCGGATTTCAAAAAGGATCTTGAAAGATATTTTTTACTGTGTTCACTTGGACTTTTGAGTTTATAATTTGAGGGATATTTGATATTCTGGTCAGATTCAAAAATGATTTTATAGTCATATGTTGAAAAGGCTGCCTTTATCAGAAATAAAAATGAAATAATCTGCTTTTTGTGCGAACCCTGGCTGTGTGGCTGCTGCTAGTCTGGAGGAGGGACTTGTATGACTCCCAAGGCTGGCCCAGCGGCCGGCAGTGCAGCTTATAAACAGACGTGCATTTGAAGGGAGAAGGTACTAGTGCTACGGTGTCAGGAAGCTGGCCTGCAGGGATTTAGCAGCACTTCTGTCTAATTTGCCTGCTGACCTATATTGCTGAGTGTGTGCCACAAACCCCATTCCTATTTCTGCCCACCCCGCAGCGTCGTTTCCTAAAATGCAACCCCACTGGTGTTACTTCTCTGCCTAAAACTCTATGACATTTTTTCATCACCCTCTTTGAAGTTAGTGGAAGTCAGTTCCAGAGCATGGGTGAGAGGAGGAAAGCCTCTGTGGGCTTTAAGATTTTATTAGGGCAATTGGGATAAAGATGGTTCCCTTACTACAGAACCATCCAAAGATTTTAATGTGCTAGTAATGTGGATTGTGAATAGTTATCCGTCTTAACCCTTTCCGATTCATTTGTCTATGAAACTCTCACTGCCTTCCCTGATCACCCCACCATGAGCCTCAGGTGAGTACATACTGCAGAACACCAGACGAGTTCCAAGCTCCTGTGCATCGCCTGGACACAGGCCACCTGTCCCGACCCTCCCCATCTGGACTCTTCTGTGCCCTTCTTTGAAATAACTTGCCATTTCCCCCAGCGAGCCATGTTTTGTGCCTTCTTCTCTCTGCTCATGCTCTTGTGTTTGCTTAAAATAGCATTTGCCTCTTTATGAAAGGAAACTGAGGTCCAAGGAAGTTGAGAAGTTTGTTCAAAGTCACAAAGCTCTTCAATGACAGGGTGGGATTTTAACACAGCTCCTTGGGCTCACGTCCTTTCCTAGGCCCCGCACATAAGAGCAGGCCGCCTGGAGTGTGACCTTGGAGGGGGTCTCCTATTTTTGTCATTCTTTAGCCATCTATTATGTCATGCCAAGTTTGAGTTATTCTAAGGTCATGAGTCTGAGTCCTGAAAAGTCCTAAGTCCTAAAACCAGAACCTGATCCTGAAATCTTTATTTTGGAGCGGGCGTTATCTACTGCAAAGAAGTCACCTGAGGAAATGTGATACATTCTCCTGTCATGTTGCTGACATCGTTCACAGTGTCTTTGGAACTCTTTAGAACTGCTTTTAGTAGCACATTCTTTGGCATATATTTAGTAGAGAAGTCTAAGGATGGATTAAATTTTTTCAGAACTAGATGTCAGAAATAAGTCAGGCATATTCAAGAAGGGACTGAATGCTGGCAACCACAGGTGGCTTAGGCACTGTAACCACATGGTGATGGGTTCTGAAGGCAGCCAGTTTCAAAGGAGAAGTCCCCATAGTGTTTTGATCATGAGAATGAGGACCCAAGGTAATTACAGTATAGAAAGAACACTCATTTTATGTATTATGGAAAGAACAGTGAGAATAAATTAGCATATATGCCTCATACTGCCATATTCCTTTTCTTGTCTCATATTTCTTCTTTGGGACCAGGATTTCCTGCCTCCTTTCCTGATTTGTCACAGATTGGCCCCATTTGAGCCCAGCTCTGCCCCAGTGTCCCTCACTGCAGGCCACTCACCTGTCGCTGCTTCCTGAGTGTGTGCCAGCTGTACTTCCGTGTCTTCGCGCAGCCCCACCCAGGTTGTAAATGGGCTCCCCAGTCCCAGTCACTTGGGGGGCAGACCCTCCCGTGCTTCTCTACCTATTTCATCAATCCTTAGCCCTCTTTGAACTTTGGCATAGCCCTCTTTGACTCTCCTGTAATAGATACTTTTTTTTGAGATGACGCTTCGCACTTATTGCCCAGGCTGGAATGCAGTGGTGTGATCTTGGCTCACTGCAGCCTCCTAGTTTCAAGTGATTCTCCTGCCTCAGCCTCCTGAGTAGCTGGAATTACAGGCGTCCACCACCACACCCAGCTAATTTTCGTATTTTTAGTGGAGTAGGGTTTCACCATGTTGGCCAGGCCGGTCTCAAACTTCTGACCTCAAGTGATCCACCATTCTCAGCCTCCCTGTAATAGTTTCTTATCACTGTTATAACAAATTACCACAAAATGAGTTGGCTTAAAATGACACAAAGTTATCTTTCAGTGGTGCAGGTGGGAAACCCAACATGGGTCTCACTGGGCTAAAATGAAAGTGTCAATAGGGCTCTGTCCCTGAGGCTCTAGGGGAAATCAGTTTCCTTTTCCAGCTCCTCGAGGCTGCCTGCATTCCTTAGCTCATGGCTCCCTTCCATCTTCAAAGCTGGTTTTGGCCAATGGTGCCTTTCTCACACTGCATTGCTCTGATACTTTGGGCTCCCATAACAAAATACCATAGACTGGTGGGTTAAACAACAGAAATTTATTTTCTTACAGGCCTGGGGGCTGGGAAGTCTAAGATCACGGTGCCAGTGTGGTTGAGTTCTGGTGAGGGCTCTCCTCTTTCTGGCTTGCAGACAGCCCTCTTCTTCCTGTGTCCTCACATACCAGCGAGAGAAAGCAAGCTGTCTGCTTTCTCCTCTTATAAGGATCCTAGTGCCATCAGGAGGGCCTCACCCTCTTGACCTCATCTAAACCTAATTATTATGCTTCCCAGTGGCCCCATCTACAAATACTATCACCTTGGGGGTTAGGGCTTTCATATATTAATTTGGGAGAAGGGAGGCAATTCAGTCCCATAGCAAACACTGACTCTTCTGCCTTCCTCTTCTACATGTAAGGACCCTTGTGATGACATTGGCCTCACCCAGATAATTCAGATAATCTCCCCATCTCAAGTTCAGCTGATTAGCAACTTTATTCCATCCACAATTTCAATTCCTCTTTGCCAAGTCACATAACATACTCAAACATACTCACAAGTTCCAGGGATTAGGATGTGGGCATCTGGTGGTGGAGAAGCCATTACTCTGTCTACCACACCTCTCCTGAATTCTTACGATTCTGAGGTTGAATCCGTTTCCACTTTTTTCTTCAGCTACAAATGAAAGGGTGCCTAGCATGCAGGAACTGTTAACACTTTGAATATTGCTCCTGATTGTTCTCTAGATCTCGTGTATCTGTTGACCTTTGCTCAGTTAATTATAAGCCCTTGAGGTGAAAGACCAATTCTGGGAGACAGTGTCGTTTAGGATAAAGAAGACATAGAGAATCCAAGAAGCCTTGATTAAAAGCTAGCAGTGCCACTGAAAAAGCCTGTGACATTAGGACAATTATTTTACCTTTATGAGCCTCAGTTTCCTCGTGTGTAAAATGGGAATTTAATAGGTCCTAAGATTGCTAGCGAAGATCAAGTGAGATAACATGAAAAAGTGCCACGCATGGTTCTGGACATACACGTGATAAGAGTGATAGCTGTGATATACCTCCTGAGTGTTCCTTGCAGTGGCTGCCATGGGCGTGGGCAGATAATAGGTGCCCAGTAAATACTGAGTGTTCATACATTATCAGGTTCCTACTGTATGTTCTTAGACTGCCTCTTAGTGTGGGAGAGGTGAACTTACAATTTTAGATATAAGCGGTGTGTGTTATGACAGGCCCTGTATTCTCTTCTGTGAGGATTTATGTAGAAGGAAGATTTAAGATGCCTTAAAATGGAGGTTGGCAAACTATGGCCAGACACCTGTGTTTTCACAGCCTGAAAGCCAAGAATGGTTTTTACCATTGTTACCTACACAGTAACCTCAGTATGGCCTCAACAACCTTCAATGTAATGATGTTTGGAGATGGGGCCTTTGGGAAGTAATTAGGTTTAGATGAGGTCATTAGAGTGGGGACCTCATGATGGGATTAGTGCCCTGCTTAAATACTTACTCTCTGACTTTCTAGGAAAAAGTTTACCAATCCCTCCATTAGAGCAGTGATTATAAACTTGAGAGTGTATCAGAATCCCCCAGGGGTCATGTTAAAACAGGGACTGCTGGACCCTACTCCCACAGTTTCTGCTTCAGCAGGTCTGGGATGGAGCCTGAGTATTTGCTAATTGAAAAAGCTCCCAAGTGATGGCCCTGGACTTTGAGAATCCTACCCTCGAACCCCTGCATCCCCACTTTAAACATTGGACTGAGCGAAAAGGGCATCCGCATGGCCCACATGTATACAAAACAATAGTCTTCTTGCACAAAAGCCAGTGTATTATGTTTGCTCCCAGGCTTCAAAATGATGGCAGCTGTATTTTCTGGGAAGTGTTAGTACAGGTTTGCAAAAGCAATTGTCATAATGATTTGTGAGAAACTGTTTGCCACTCAGTGATGGATTGCTATCTGACCTCTTAAAAAAAAGTTCAGGCCGGGTACTGTGGCTCACACCTGTAATCCCAGCACTTTGGGAGGCCAAGGTGGGAGGATCACCTGAGGTCAGGAGTTCAAGACCAGCCTGGCCAACATGAAACCTCGTCTCTACTAAAAATAAAAAAATTAGCTGGGCATGGTGGCACGTACCTGTAATCCCAGCTACTGGGGAGACTGAGGCAGGATAATCATTTGAACCTGGCAGGCAGAGGTTCCAGTGAGCCGAGATCACACCATTGCACTGCAGCCTGTGCAACAAGAGTGAAACTCCATCTCAGAAAGAGAAAAGAAAAAAGTTCATATTTACTTTAAAACTCTTGTCTAAAATTTCCCAAGCTGTGGCTCAGCCCAAAGGTGTTCCCTCGACACCCCAGGAAGCTGAAGCTAACATTTTTCAGCTGTTTGACACATCATTGGGTGGAAAAGTTCATCTCTGTCAGGAATGGAGCAACAGAAGATTTTCATTTTCACTTCTCTAGAATTACTCTGCCATAAGTACTTGTTGGAACCTTCTTATTGAGAGTGATATTCCTACCCTCAATCAGAATATCCTAGAATATCACATTCTTGAAAGTACAGAGAAAGAAATGCTAATTTTTCCTCAAGTCCTTACCATCTCCCACCTACAAAAGAAAATGAAAATCCAACAACTTTGCGTGTGTGTTCCTGCCTGTTGTTTCAGTGTTAATTAGAATACAGTGTTAAAGTACACTTCAGATTCATACAGAGAATTGTTTCTATTATAGATACTATCAATAGAACAGGGCAGTTCAGAACAAATATACATAATAGTTGAGGAAATGAAGTTTCACTATGCATTCAGAAGATACTGGCCGGGCGCAGTGGCTGACGCCTGTAATCCTAGCACTTTGCGGATGGATCACTTGAGCTTTGAGTTCAAGACCAGCCTAGGCAATGTGGTGAAACCTGTCTCTGCAAAAAATACAAAAATTAGCTGGGCATGATGGTGTATAATTTGTGGTCCCAGTTACCTGGGAGGCTGAGGCAGGAAGATCACTTGAACCTGGGAGGTTGAGGCTACAGTGAGCTGAAATTGCACCACTGCACTCCAGCCTGGGTGACAGAATGAGACCCAGTCTCCAAAACAGAAAAAAGAAAAAGGAATTGTTTTTTGAAAAAGAAGACAAATATTTTAAAAAATAAAAGATACTACAGGAGAACATAACAAAATCAAAAAAATCCTTACTGTTTGGCAAGCTTACAGTGACTGTAGTACTATGCTTCATTGTTGTGGCACTGAAAACATGCACACAGAGTTATTGGAAAGCAGTTTGGTGGTACACATCAAGAAAAATAAAAATCTTTTTGTGGAAGGAGATCCATGCACAAAGATGTTCATGAGTTGTTGCATTGCTTATCAGAGTGAGAAATTGGATGCCTCCTATATGTAACTGAATTAGGATTTAGCTGTTTGCTGGAATATGTTTATATAGCAACAGGAAGTAAAATGCTTATGATGACATCTTCAGCAATAAAATTCAGAATACAAACTATATGTACACTGTGTGTGATTAAAAAGGAATAGATGATAAATGATGATAAGGTATATTTTTATTGATATTCACAAACTTGAAGGAAGATACATAGTGACAATAAATACTCATGAAGTATTTGTTAGAATATTTGTTTTATAAAACTAAATAAAAACTTTATGTGAATTCCATTCTTACAGCATTCTGAGTTAGGTCCTGTCTATTGACAGATGAGCTTACGGAGGCACTGAGTAGTGATTTGCCAGGGTCATCTAGCCAGCAGTTGGAGGAGCTCCGATTCAAAAGCAGGTGAGCGTCGCCATCTCTGCTTCTGACTGCTGCAGCACGCTGCCTGGTGCTGAGACAGAAAGTTGCTGGGGGCACACGGTGGAGAAAACAAGCGGCAACATGGGGGCGCCCTACATGCCACCTGACTGAGCCATTGTAGTCCTGAAAAATTCCAGGTAGTTTTGGTTGATTACAAGATCAGTGTGAGGCAGTACGTGGCACATACTCTGAAGCCTGGCCATAGGTAACCTCTGAAGTCTTTGGTGCTTATAAAGGAGGTGGTTGTTTCATTATTGAGTTGTAAGAGCAGCATTTTAAGAACCTCAAAATCTTAGGGATGGAGAAACCTCCTTGTAGGAGGGCGTCTGAAGGATGAGGGGCTCTTAGTTTCAGAAGGGGCCAGTGAGGATGTACATGAAGGGCTTTCTCTGGGCTGAGGAAGGTAGACATAGTATTTGCTTTTCTCTAGAGGAGGCTTTCACAAGAGCATGCCTTGACTCAGATATCAGGGAGAGGGTAACTGGGTGAGCAGCCTGAGCAGCCAGCTGGTGGCTAGGAGGTTCCTCTAATGAGTGGACAGCCCTGTCTCTGAGGAAGCTGTAGAGGGAGGTGAGGACGTGGGCTCGAAGGCCCTGGAGATGTCTTCCAATTGTGAGGCTCTGGAGTCCAGCTCTCTCCCGCTGCTGGCTAAAAATGATTGTAATTTAGTTGGTGACTTGTGGAATCCTGTCTGCAGTGACGACGGCATTAGTCATCGACGGAGGGTGCCTCTGAAGGAACACAGAGGTCTGTGACCTAACATCCAAGTGTTGGCATGAATCATACTTCAGTTCAGAAGTATCTGCCATTTAATTTGGCCGGTGTTTACAGTCAGCCAGTCTGTGGGCAAACATGTTTTCCACACCCATCTGTAAAACATGGGGCTGTGGTTTCATCAGTGGTTCTTTAATCTTTTGGTTATCATAGATATCAGTAAAAATCAGAAGGATGTTTTGGATGTTCCTTCCAGGAAAAGGCACCTTTACATAATTTTGCATACATGTTTGGGATACACATAAGTGCCCTCCCCCCTCCCCCCTCCCCCCACCCTATAAGCCTGTCCCCAAACCCAGCACACCCAGCAAAAAAACTCAGACGTTGAGCTTAAATCTTCTACCAAATCAACATGATGACTTCATCTATTTCCTCATCTGTAAAATCCTGCATAGTTGTAAGGATGAAAGATTATTTTTATATGTTATGTCACCTTTACAGTATTCATGATAGCTACTTTATGAGGCTTGAGAGCCCATGCACTTTCCAAGGGCTGCTTGTCCCTGAAGGTGAAGCCCTGGGATCTCATGGAATCACGAGTCAGCTTCCTTCCTAGGGGCTATGCCCTCCATGGAGGTGGGTGGGGACAGGGGTGTGTGGACAGGGGTGTGTTCTTAAGTCATCACTGTGGTGAGTACGGAAGTCATGGGGTATGAAGGCAAAAATGTATGGCTGAAAGCTGCTTACCCTGGCAAAATGCACATTCTGTAATGTAGCTAATCAGATTGCTTTGCCAACATGAACTCTTTCTCCATTAAAGGGTGTCAGTATAATTGGGAGTAAAATTTCTAATAGCTTGTACTCCACATTCAACGAATACTGAATTCACCTCTTGACTTTGAACCCCAGACACCTTGGGGTAGCCTGTCTCCAGACTAAAGGAGAGCTCTGCCAGTTTTGAAGAACCCACCACCTCTAACCCCTGTCTCCTTCCCTCATTTGGTCTTTGAGCAGCCCTAGGATGGAAGCAGCATTCTGGTTAAGGAGAGTTTAGGGTGAGTCAAGCAGCTGGTAGTTCAGTTTTAATCTCATGCCATACTACATTTTCAGTGAGGAAATTCCTTTAAACATCATCTGCTCCAAGAAGCCTTTTCTGTTACCAGCCCCCAGGAAAAGTACTCCTGTTCTCATAGAGTGCTGTGTTTCCAGCTCGTGTACTCCTGTTCTCATAGAGTGCTGTGTTTCCAGCTCGTGTAATTTACATCACAGTAGATTGTTTTTGCATGTTTATTTTTGTCTTGCTAAGTTGGTTGTTGGCAGGTATCAAGGTTTTTTAAATCTTTCTTGAATGCAGATGTCTTAGAAGCCT
Organism: Cheracebus regulus; assembly: GCA_963574635.1. NCBI lineage: Eukaryota > Metazoa > Chordata > Mammalia > Primates > Pitheciidae > Cheracebus > Cheracebus regulus. The sequence continues at coordinate 13,989 of CAUYQU010023348.1, read as the reverse complement.
TTTGGCTGCTCTCCATTACCTGGAGTATAGTTCCTCATCTCTGGCCCCTGCCTGACTCTCCAGCCCCTCCCCGTGCTCTGGTCATACCTAGCACCTTGAATTCCCCCAGAGCTCATTCTGTTTCTTGTGTTCCTGTCACTGCACTGAACTGATTGGCTGAGTCTTTGTCACTTATTGAGTGCTTGCTTCTTGAGGGCAGGGGCTCTGTTTGATGAATCTTTGTGTTCCTTAGTGCTTGCTGCATAATAGACTTTCATTGTGACTGGATTTTATTCTTTAGTAACCAGAAATATTCTTGACCCATAATGGAAGCACAATGAATGAATAAAAGTAAATGTTGGTATATTATGTACTCTAAAGCCTAAAGGGACAGAAAGCATCAGCGTAAAAAACTTATACAGTAGCCCAGTCTCCGCTCTTTCACCTGCCTTCCAAGTGTACTCCTGCAAGCAAATCAGGGTGATGTTTAGTTATTCACACAGACTTTGAACTGTCATTGGAAGGATGGAATCATTAATATAAGGCAGGATCAAAGAGGATGGGGTGATCATAGGCAACAGGTTTTGTATTTTAATAGCCCACACCTTGGCCTTATTAATGAACTCCATTGCTAGCTGCCTGTGCCAAACACAGCCAGACTAGATACATCCTGGTGTACCATCCACAACGACTGGCTGTTTCTCAAGGAATCACATTCCAAAGGGACTTCCTAGGAAAGATGATGGAAATGGGTTTTGAAAGTGGAAGAAGCACGGGGTGTGGGAGAATGTGGAAGAAGTGACAGGAAGAAGCCAGTGAGGTATCCTTCCAGTTGCTCAGCCTGCGTGGGGGCTCGAAGGGGTTATGAACAAGGTGAACATTCTTGTTCAACACCTTCAGTTATGGCCACCTCTGTCTGGTCAAAGATGATGCAGGTGTATTCAGTTCCAAGGGCTGTCTCCCTCACGTCACCTTGCCTAGGGAAAGCTTTGGGAGAGAAAGACAGATTCTAATGTTCTTTTTTTTTTTTTTTCTTTTGTGATGGAATCTCGCTCTGTTGCCCAGGCTGGAGTGCAGTGGCACGATGTTGGCTCACTGCAACCTCCACCTCCTAGGTTGAAGTGATTCTTGTTCCTCAGCCTCTTGAGGAGCTGGGATTACAGGCATCTGCCGCCATCACTCCTGGCTAATTTTTGTATTTTTAGTAAAGACTGGGTTTTGCCATATTGGCCAAGCTGGTCTGGAACTCCTGACCTTGAGTTCTGCCCGCCTTGGCCCCCAGAGTGCTGGGATTACAGGTACAAGCCACCGTCCTCGGCCTGATGGTCTTAATAGGTGCAGGCACAGAGCACTAACAACTCAGCCATTAGAAGCATCAGCTCTATTTCTTTTTAAATTTTTATTTATTCTTTACATTGTTATAAAGATAAGCTTAGTTTAGAAAATTTAGACAGCTCAGTAAAGCATTAAACCAACCAAGTCTTGACCCTGGCGGGATTTTAGTATCTTTTTAACCAGCAGAGGCTCAGGTGAGTGCTGGGTCCGAGGCCCACCCCGACTTCGAACACACCTCTGCCTCTTAGAAGTTGCATGACCCTGGGCTGGTTCACACTCCCACAGTCTGTTTACTTGTCCACTCAAAGGAGAATAGAGTAACATCTAGAAAGCACTTGGTCTGGGACCTAGATATAATGGCCTTGCATATAACAGTTTATTGAGTGTTAGCAAGTGCTCAGTCTTTCCCATCACGGTTAGCATTTTGATTTATTATCTTTTCAACCTCTTCTCTACATTTTACTTTTTGCAAAATTGAGACTCAATTTTGTGTCCTGCCTTTTTTAAACTTGACATTCTGCTCCTACCATATTCCTATATCGTGATTTTAAAAAGCCAACATAATATTCCATTTTGTAGAAATACTGTTAATTTAACCATTTTCATATTGTTGGAGCTTAACACATTTTAAATTTTCACTCTTCGTAAATTGTTCTATACACACATCTCTGATCGCCTTGATTATTTCCTTAGGATAGATTTCTGGAAATGAGATTATCCAGAAGAATGTTTTTGAAGACTTTTGATACACATTAGAAAATTGGGAATGAAAATATGTTTTCAGCCATTTAGTTGGGGTGATTCTAGAAATAAAGTTCTGAAAATGGTTCTCTCTCACGGGATGTGAGAGACCCTGTTAAGGTAGGTAGAGACCCTGTTAAGAAACGGGGATTATTTTTGATTTTCAGAAATTGCATTCCCATGAGATTGTGCACCACAAGTGAGGTCTGAAACAGGTGGCATGTACAGCCGACAGCCAGAGGAAATGGTCTCCGCTCTATAGAGTTGTGCACAACATCACAACATTCGTGTCGTGACACACATTTGAGTATTAATCATTGTGTCATCCATCTAAGGAGTGTCTCCACCAAGCTGCTGCTGTGGAGAGCATATGTCTCTCCTTAAACGCTCCCTTTGCTGGAGCTGTCTGCATACAAGTTTGGAATATGGGGTGTCAGCAGGTGATTTTTCCTCTACCTGATTCCCAGGCCTGTGGTCTGGCCTGGGGCAGGGGTTTGGAGGGTCTTCGCTGGATCAGCATGGAGGCTGGGGATTGGCAGCCATGAGGCTGGTGCGCACCCTCTTCTTTCTGTTAGGCTGGTTACAACACTTGGTTTTCAGGTTAACAGTACTTGACAGGAAAGTTGTACATTGTCGCTATCTTCGGCTCTTAGCTCTTATCTAGGCTAAGAGCGGAAGATAGCGACAATGTTTTTGCTGTGGGAGGAAGAACTTTGGACTGTGAGTCAGGAAACCCGAGTTCTTTTTCCAGCTCTCCTGCAAACTTGCTGTGCGACCTTGAGCAAGTCATCACCCTCTCTGGGGTTTGGTTTCCATGTTTGGACTAGGTCACCTTTCAGGATCCGTGGAATGAAAGGAGTCAGCAGTGAGTGTGGAGACCTGAGGAGGTGGAGACAATGAGACTTGTGTTGCCCTGTGGCGATTTTGAGAGCTGAGAGCTGGATGCAGGCAAGGGCTTTAAAAAACAGAGAAAGTTCTGGGGTACAAGTATAATTAAAAAAAAAAAAAAGTTTTAACAGTGCAAACACATAGACTCCCTGCTGTTCCCCTGGGGCTAATGCCTTTCCATGTCTGTTATCTGCTGCTTCTCTGCTTGACAAGCCTCACCTGTCCTTGGAGCCCCAGTTCCATGTCTCCTTCTTGCCATCTGACTCCACTTAGTACATTGCTTGATGCATTATAAGTGATCAGTGCTTGGATTAACGTATCTTTACCCAGGCATTCATCCCAGCCATGAGCATATGTGTCCTTGTATCTCACTCCAGCATGCTGTCACATCCCTGTTGCAGGACTGGAAATAGTGAGTGACATGTTTGAGATGATAGAGGAGGTGGTTCTTGAAGGTGAGTTGGCTGTGGGATACCCATCCTATTGCAGTGCTGTGTTGGTGGCTTGCTTCCTCGCTGTGCTGTGGGCCACACTAACCTGTTAAGAGCTGTATCTGCATATGTGGCCCTTAAAGGAGGAGCAAAGGAGCCATTCTTTGTCCTTTTTGGATCCAGCAATTTTTGCTTAAACCATTTGTACTGGGCCTTGATAACAGTTTTTTAAATAACAGAATCCAGTACACTAAAAAGCACACAGCAAAACCTAGTCATTGCCTCTAAACCCAGTATGTATATACACACTTGCTGGCTTCATGATCAGTTTCTCTGCAGGAGTCTCTCAGTTCATCCTTTTGCAGGGATTGGTGAGTTTTGTGCAGTGAGGTGTGGGAGATAAAGGGGTGATGACTCAGAATTGAGAAGAAATGAAGTCTTTTCCTAGCATGGTCTCTGTGACCCAGATTCTTATTTTCCAGAGTCTCTCCCAGATCAGTGATTCTTGGAACTGGATCATTAATGAGAATTAGAGTTTAAGATACATTTCAACAAGGAGGAGGTGAGAGTGTGAGCTCTCTTTAGAAGAATAGCTTTCACAATTCTGTAAATAAAAGTTGATAGACCCAGTTTGGAATCTCTCTGGAAACTTTATTCCCAAGCTATTTATTTTAGGTTCCTATTTTAAGGTTGTTTTTGGCAAAAGAAAAATAAAGGCACTCAATGATTTTCTGTTCTCTAGTAGGAAAACCTTCCCCTTGGAGCGATCTAGAGGAGTAGGTCAGTCAGTGTCATGTTATTCATGGAGGGATGGCTGTTCTCTGGTGGGTACCATGCTAGGGTTAGAGGAAAACACGGGCTTATGGGCTTCAGCAAAAAGCTCCAAGTTCACTGGCAAGATGAAAAATCCATCTGTGCAAAAAGATTCCCACTGACCTAAACTGGTACAGTGTGAGCATCAGAAGATAGTGCTGATTGCAGTGGATGAAAGCACTGTAAACGTAAATCCACAAGATGATGATGGTGATGACAAGCCAGAGAGCTAATTGATCACCTTGGGGTTGCCGGGGATCAGTGCATCATTTGGAAGATGTATTTATACATACACTTGTATGAATACAAGAGTTTTTTTGTTTGTTTGTTTGTTTTGAGATGGAGTCTTGCTTTGTTGCTGAGGCTGGAACACAGCGGTGTGATCTCTGCACACTGCAACCTCCACCTTCCGGGTTCAAGTGATTCTCCTGCTTCAGCCTCCCAAGTAGCTGGGAATACAGGTGTGTTATACCACGCCCGGCTAATTTTTGTATTTTTTGTAGAGACAGGGTTTCACCATGTTGGCCAGGCTGGTCTCAAACTCCTGACCTCAGGTGATCTACCTGTCTCGGCCTCAAAGTGCTGGGATTACAGGCATGAGCCACTGCGTCTGGCCAATAATTTTTTTAAAAAGAAAAAAAACTTAACCTACACCAGGTGGTCAGTTGAGGAGCCCAGAAGGAGGGATGATAAGGAGTATTTTTCACATTTTTTGGTGCTGGAACATGAAGGCTACTACCAGTGAGAAGGCCAGCTCCTTTCTCCTGTCAAGGGCTGGAGGCAGCCTGCATGGCGTACAAAGCGCACTGACCCTCCTACCAACTCTGATCTGGGACAGGTCACATGACTCTCTGAACTGCACTTGATTCACAGGAAAATAGGGATAATGATAGCCAACTTTTAGTGTTGTCAGGTTAAACTGAACAAAAGACTTACAAGCCACTTATTAGTCATTAACCACATGCAGAGTCCCTTCCCTTTGGGTGTACACTTAGAGCAGCACTGAGGGTCCAGTCCTCTCCATGGTTTGAAGGCACCACGAGGCTACGTAGTCTTCAGCTTCTCTCCTACTGGGCTTTGTATTCATCACCCAGCACCATGAAGGAGGAGACCACAGCCCAGCTCCCCTCTGTTGGCGTCATTTGGAAGACCCATAGCTCAGACAGCAGTGAACGAGGAAGGAAGCAGGAGTGGGGGGTTTGCATTCCTGTTTCTGTCATCCAGTGGACAGACAGTTGGCAGTGACAGACCTGCCTGTGGCTGCCAGCTCCCTTCCGGAACCCACTGAAACTGCCCATGTCTTGACCACTAATTTTGAGATAGTTTAAAAATAGTATGTGGTTTGAAAGGACATACGCTTCACTGTTAACCACATGCTCTAGAATGGTCGAGTAGAACAGAAGGAATTAGTGCTCTATCTGTGAAACTGAATTTTTAAAATCTGAAAATTACATACTTTCATTTAACAAGGTAAACTTTTTAACTATGAAACAAACATCAGTGTAGTAAAGTAGGAGAGTGGACTTTGGAATTAGAAGATTTGGGTTTCAATCCCAGCTCTGCCACTTTCTAGCTGTGTTTCCTCGGATGAATTCTTTGATCTCTTTGAGCCCTAATTTCCTAGTTGTGGTATGAGAAATAATATATGTCTTACGAGGTTTAGAGAGAATATATGTAAAGTTTGTGCTTTGAATAAGTGACACCTGTTGCTGCTGTCACTGTTGTTGGTGTTATTGGTTATGCTCCCATGTGGTAAACTGAATGTCTTTACCTAATTCTTTCATTCTTGCTCTGACCTTGAGAGCATCTCCCAGCAGGTCTTTATCCTTTATGTAGTTGCTGCTGCAGGCCCAGCGTCACTGTGACTTACCAAGTTCATACAAATGTTTACTGGCGGACATAGGACTGGAACCCAGATCTTCTGAGGGCTCCTGAGGAGCTGTGTGTGTTTGCAGGTGTGCATGTGTGCACATGCATGTTTCTGTCTGAATTTGTTTGCTAAATCTGGTCTCAGAAATTCATTTATCTAGAACTCTTAGGCTATTTTCAAGAACATTAAAAAAAAAAAAAAAAGGAAAGGACTCAAACAATGAAATGAGTTTTCTCTTGTGTCTGCTGGAGTCCCCCAAATGCCACTGGAGGTCAAGAACACGGTGCTGCCCCAGTAGGATGGGTGAGCAGACCATTCATGGGTCATAAGGATTGGCCCAGGGTCTAGGACTGTCCTACAGAAACAAATGTTCCTTCCTTTGCTCTCATTGTCAGCCCTAGCCTGGGCATTGGTGTTAGCTGACAGTGGTCTGATTTCCCCGAGAAGGAATTGGGGAGCTACAGAGGGGCTTTCCGGATCTGTCCCTTGGTGAAGGAGCTGCAACACTAAGGCTATCTCTGGTGGAGTTCATGTCCACGTTCACACCACGGGTCTGCCTGCCCTGTTGTGCCTGGAAATAGTTGTGTTATATTTCCAGTTGAACCAACGAAAACATAGAAATTAGGTAGCCATGCAGTTAGAAGTTGTTTTGTTACAGACTGACTGGTTTCATTTGAAAGTGCCTGACCTAGTAGTGAGGGAATTATATTCAACCACATTCATTTACCAGAATCACCTGTGTCCCCTTCCCCATTTCTACTCATGGTTCTGAATCAGAGGTCTGAGATGGGACAGTGGTGTCTAGAGTTTGGTGAAAATCCATGCATGATTCTGGTGTCCAGCAGGGATTGAGAACCACTGTGCTGGAGACCCAGAGTCCAGATTTTCACTCTTTCAGGTGCTACTCTGAGCACTAATGATAGTAAAATGCCATCAGACATAGCACGTGGTTTGCTTTTTATTGTCTAATATTTCAGGCACATGACTTGGTCAAGGATGAATACAATTTAGTCTGTAAACTGTAAGCATGTCCAGTGTATGGAGAACACATTTACCAGACCGTTTCAATATAACTTGTTGAGTGCAGGGATAGGAGAGGTGCCAGTGAAATACCCAGGGTGTAGGGCAGAGTCATGGAAGGTTTCCTGGAGGAAGCATGAGTCTGTAGGATGAAGAAGAGTTTGGGAGGGAAGGGCCCCTGGGCAGAGGATGCATCCCGAGCAGAGGCACTGGAGCTGCAAAGACGACTGCTGTTCCCATGTTAAAAGGAGAAGGAGCTGTGGTGTCTGGCTCTGAATTAGAGTCCCGGGCTTCAGGCTTAAGAGGAATGGGGCATCTGGCTGAGTTTCTGGGAGGGGGCTCAGTCTGGTGACTTCTGCCATCATTTTGGTGAAGGAAGGGTCCTTGGAGGGATGGAAATGTTGTGTGTCCTTGGCTGTCTCATTTGAGGACCACTGGACGTGGGCTAGGGCTTCCCCTCTTGCACACCACACTTATTCTTGGGGATCTGTTGCTGGCACCATGGGTTGTCGGGATAACGAAGCTATTTCTGTTCCTGGTGCAACTTGACTTTTCTCAGATTTTTCTTCTGGTGATGTGTTCAGTGTTATTCACAACTGAGAGGAACCTGGTGGGGAATGAGGATGGCATACTTGAGACTCACAGCACCTCCCTCGTTCTGTTGCAGCTCACGTGGAAAATGAAGAGCAGTACACCCAGGCTCTGGAGAAGTTCGGCGGCAACTGTGTATGCAGAGATGACCCGGATTTAGGAAGTGCGTTCCTGAAGTTCTCAGTGTTTACAAAGGAGTTGACAGCACTTTTTAAAAACCTGGTAAGCAGCTCTCAGTCTATGAAATGCTGCGGTTACTTCAATTGGGCAAGTGGCTCAGTAGAGGATACTTATGGTTTATTTGATAAACTAGGAATGCATTTCATAGTTTCTTGGGTACCTAAAAGAATTATATTTTCTATACACATTGGATCAATTTGGAATAAAGTTTAAAATTGTAATTTTTACTTTAACAAGACTTAAAATTCAGCTCTGCAATTTAAATATACACAGCTATGGGACAAAATGGGTAAATGCATTCATCTTCTTAAGGGCCTCTGACTTCAATTTTTAATAGTTTCTAAACTGCGTAGAATACTTTCTTTCTGGTAATTATAGTAGGCATTTAAGCTTATAATATTTAATAAATATGTTTCAGGCCTGTCTTACACAGCAAGGTAACCTGTAATCAAAGCACAGAAATTGCCATGAATATTTAAAGGCCTTTTGTGCACATGAGTGTAGAACCTAAAAAAAGCAAGACTGAGAGCAGAGCCTCAGTTTTCAGCCATGGGAATGCAGCGCTGGTGCCTGCTGCCTGTGGCTGCTGCTTGGTACTATGGGTGAATCATGCCTTTCTTGTGCCTGGCAGCTCTGTGCTGTCCTCGTGATGGGGACAACGTTCTGAAGAAGTGGGCAGCCCGAGAGGGCTGTTTGGGACCCTGCCCGGGTGGAATGGACCCTGGGATCGCCCCAGCTTCTCTTTCCTGTTTTTCTTCTCTGGTTTCTCCTCAAGGTCATGGAAGGGCCTGGTCAAGAACTCAGTAATGCTTTCTCTGTAGGCCACAAACAACAGCATCTTTTTTGTGTCCTCTGTTAGGAAGCTCATAACAAGTGGAAAACATAGCTCATTCTTGAGATGGTGATGACAGTGGGTTTGTCAGACCGGCCTTAGAAGGGCAGAAACGAGGGAGCATCGTGTGTGAGTTCCTAATGGGAAGGGGAAGAGCAGGAGCACTCGGGCCCTTGCTTTCTCTCCCGATCTTCACTTAGAAACATTGCTATAGGAAATGATAAAAGTAAAAAGCTGTTGCTCTGCTTGAGCTTTTAACTTGGAGGAATTTGAAATCCACTGGGGCTTTGGTTGAACTCATCACCCTTCGTCCCTATCCTGGAGTGGCGGCCCACCTGCTCAGCAGTGGAACCCTCACCCTCCTCAGCCCTGTGCCCTGGACGCAGGAAGGCATGCATGGTAGGGTCCCACCACAGGGTCGGGAAAGATCGGAGATTTTGTTTTAAACTGGAGAAACTGCATGGCCCCAGGGTAAAGATCTGTAGGTGCTGCCATGGTGAGTGTCTCCTGGTGGAAAGATCAGCTGGCTGCCTGCTCTCCCCACACCTGGGTGGATAAACTTCCATGCACACAGAGCTGCCTGTGAGCTTCCTGGTGCCTCACTCTTCAGTGCAGATGAGTAGCCGCCAGCATGAGGAAGATCAGAATTAGCAGAAAAGTGAATGTATAGGAAGACTGGGATGCAATTTGCTATTAAAGGAAGGCCACGGAGGCAACTAAGGTAAGAAAATATAACATTAACAATCCGACAGGAAGGGCTGGATTAGAGGAAATCTCTCAGAAAATAGATCAAAAAGACAAAAAAGTAGGAAATAGATAAAGACAAGGATAATCCCCAGGGCCCAGCATCCAACTGGCAGGTGTTTTAGAAAGAGAGAAGGATGTCATCAATTCAACAGTACTGAAGGCAGTTTCTAAAAACAAAATGGAAGAGTCTCCAAGTTGAGAGGCTCACAAGTGCCCAGCGCAATACAGGAAAAGACTTGTAAAATATCTTAAAGGCTTCCAGACAGCACCCAGAGGTTTCAGAATCAGAATGGCGGTGAACTTCACAGCAGCAGCACTGGAAGCATTACAGCATGGAGCAATGCCATTAAAATCCTGAGGAAAGTAACTCAGCCTGGAATTATGCCCAGCCAGGCAAATACAAGAGTAGAATTAAAGATACTTTCAGACGTGCAAGGCTCAAAAACTTTGGCTCCCATGTATCATTTCTCTGAAACTCCTAAAGGATGTATTTTAGCAAAATGAAGGGGAAAGCCAAGAAAGAGGAAACTGAGAGTCTGGAAACAGGACCCTACACAGGAAAGCAAGCAGTGGAAGGGAATTCTGAGAGGATGATGGCGAAGGGAAGTCCCAGCGGGGCTGCCAAGCAGGAGGCCTAGAGAGCAGCCAGCCCAGGACAGCCGATGATGTAGGAGGCAGGTGGGAGGAGGCCCAGGTTCTGCTTCTCACTCCCAGACAACTCGCCCTTTTACCTTTATTCAGCTGATGTCTAGACCCGAATTGTCTTAGCTCTGACATGGAGAGGATAATGCCACATCTGATTCTGTGGATAGATTATAGCTAGCTGGTGGCTTTTACGCAGGATAGCTTATTTAATTCTTATGACAATCCCTTAAGCTGAATCAGTGTCATCCCCACTTTACGGGTTAGATAACTGAGGCCCTGAATGGTTTGAAGAACTAATATCTAGCCGGCACAGTGGCTCATGTCTGCACTTTGGAAGGCCGAGGTGGGTAGATTGCTTTGAATCCAGAAGTTCAAGGCCAGCCTGGGCAACATGGGGAAACTCTGTTTCTATGAAAAATACAAAACTTAGCCAGGCATGGTGGCTCACTCCTGTGGTCCCTGCCATTCAGGAGGCTGAGGGTGAAGAATCACTTGAGCCCAGGAAGCGGAGGTTGCAGTGAACTTTGATCACGCCACTGAACTCTACCTGGGCAACAGAGAGTGAGACCCTGTCTCAAAAAAAAAAAAAAAAAAAAAGGCAGCAGCAGCTAATATGTCTCTTGGGAGGCTCAGAGTCCTTGCCTAGGCAGGCCCACTTGCAGCACTCCACACCATGGAATCTGGACGAAACTCACTTATACTTAGTTAACAACATGGGCAGTTGCATAAATAAAAGCAGTCCTTCCCTCTCCTTTATAAAATTTCCTGCAAAAGCAGAAAGCAGAGCAGGGCTTGCATGTTACAGCTGGTGCATTGCTCACCACCCTGTGGTTTTGCCAGCTTTAATACTTCACACATCACTGCAAGTCCTAGTTGCTGTCCAGCTTTCTACAGCAAGTAAAGGTATTCAAAGCAGTAATCTGATAAGCACCCATGGTGTAGCAAGCACTGGGATAGGCATGAAGGATGCTCTGTTTCATTTATTCGTCTTGGCAGCTGTGCAGGGTAGCTTGTATCATCTTCATCTTAAGGCAGAACACACACAGTCACTTACAGGGCCCTTAGCTAGTGAGGGACAGAGTAAGGATTCAAACCCAGGTATTAATATTCCAAACCTATATTGTTGTCATTGTGACATTTAAAGGAACCACGGCCTCTTGTCACTTTCTTGACTGATCATAAGAGTTCAAGTTTCAGCTTGCACTTTATGGAAGTCAGATTGTTGATCCTGTTTCCTGGCAAAGATCAAAGAGAGAGAAAACTTCTTATTTGAGCCAAAATTAGCACTCACCACGCCTAATTTTCCAGGCCAGCGCCGGTGTGGAAGCTGCACAACCAGAGGAGGGCCAAGCGGCGGCTCCTGTGAAGCTGGGCACACGGGGAGCGGATTATAGGAGAATTCTCCTTTTTTGGAATTTTGTATACCATTCTTCTTCCTATTTTTGGTCACATCTGTCTTGTCTCATATTTTCCAAGCCTTGATTTTGCTTTCCCTCAGGCATTTAAAAACATTTCAGTTCTGTCTTGCTAAGGCTCACAGTACTACCTCTTGTCCAGAAAGAATAACAATTACCACCTACCTGCTTGGAGGTGTGAAAGAATGTTTATAAAGCAGTTGGAAGATCTCCAGAGAACAGCCAGCTTAATATAAAGCAAGATTTTCTTACTAATGGGTGAGATTCTCACCTGTAGAAGTCTGTGAATTTTCTCTGCAGTGATGTAAGATGAAAGGAAGGACCAGGCAGCTCCAGAAATGTGACGTGTGTGAAATTAAAGTGCTTATGAAGTCAGCCCAGTTTCAGGGGTTCTTTTCCTCTTCCCAGATGGATGTGAGAATCCTGGAAAGACTCCAAGGGCCACTTCTGTGCTGAGAAGTGGCTTTCTAATGAAAGGCTGCATTTCAGGGCAGGTTGCTGAAAGGTTTGTTACAGATAGGTAGTCTCTGTCTCTAATGTCAGAGGATGGCTAGTGAAAGATGTCCTCTCAGTCTGCAGAACCTGCTCTACATGAAGACTAGCATCCGTTGAAACCAGGGCTACATGGGATTAGTCCTGGACTGTTACTAGGTGTCCATTGCTGACGTTTGCTTTTTAATATTCTGACTCTTTTTCCTGTTGGTTGCCCTTTTTCCTGCTATCAGTGCTTGGGTGCCTCTGAGGTCTTTGTTTCATGGTATTGTGAACTGAAAAGCAAGATGACGTGGCTTTTTAGACTTGTGTACAAATTAGGATGCCATAGGCTTCAAATGAGGAGGGCTTGAGGGCTAGGGCTTCTCTAGGAGGTGAGAGAGAGTACCTGGATGGACTTGCTGACAGTCCCTTTGGGCCCCTAGAACCTTCTGCCATTGAGATTTTAGCATGGCCTCATTTATAGTTGGAAATTCCTTATCTAAGACCTAGAAGACCTTAACGCTAAGCTATGGTCTATACTCACAAATCTCTAATCAAAAATGAAAGCACTTATTTGATCACCACGACGATGGATAATAAGGCTGATGTCAGGTATTTACTCGGGCTGTAGTGTGGGAGTATAGATATTGGTGGAGGAGCTTTAATAGTGGGGTGTAGATGTTGGTGGAGGGGCTGTAGTAATAGGGTGTAGATTTTGGTGGAGGGGCTGTAGTAGTGGTGTGTAGATATTGGTGGAGGGGCTGTAGTAGGGTGTAGATATTGGTGGAGGGGCTGTAGTAGGGTGTAGATATTGGTGGAGGGGCTGTAGTAGTGGGGTGTAGATATTGGTGGAGGGGCCGTAGTAGTGGTGTGTAGATATTGGTGTAGGGGCGGTAGTAGTGGTATGTAGATATTGGTGGAGGGGCTATAGTAGTGGGGTGTAGATATTGGTGGAGGGGCTGTAGTAGTGGTGTGTAGCTATTAGTGTAGGGGCTGTAGTAGTGGTATGTAGATATTGGTGGAGGGGCTATAGTAGTGGGGTGTAGATATTGGTGGAGGGGCTGTAGTAGGGTGTAGATATTGGTGGAGGGGCTGTAGTAGGGTATGGATATTGGTGGAGGGGCTGTAGTAATAGGGTGTAGATATTGGTGGAGGGACTGTAGTAGTGGGGTGTAGATATTGGAGCTGTAGTAGTGGTGTGTAGATATTGGGGTAGGGGCTGTAGTAGTGGTGTGTAGATATTGGTGGAGGGGCTGTAGTAGTGGTATGTAGATATTGGTGGAGGGGCTGTAGTGGGGTGTAGATATTGGTGGAGGGGCTGTAGTTTTGGAGTATAGATATTGGTGGAGGGGCTGTAGTAGTGGGGTGTAGATATTGAAGGAGCTGTAATAGTGGGGTATAGATCTTGGTGGAGGGGCTGTAGTTTTGGGGTATAGATATTGGTGGAGGGGCTGTGGTAGTGGGGTGTAGATATTGGTGGAGGGGCTGTAGTGGGTATAGATATTGGAGGGGCTGTAGTTTTGGGGTGTAGATATTGGTAGAGGGCTGTAATAGTGGTGTATAGATACTGGAGGGGCTGTAGTTTTGGGGTGTAGATATTGGAGGGGCTGTAGTTTTGGGGTATAGATATTGGTGGAGGGGCTGTAGTAGTGGGTGTAGATATTGGAGGAGCTGTAATAGTGGTGTGTAGATATTGGTGGAGGGGCTGTAGTAGTGTGGTGTACATATTTGAGGGGCTATAGTAGGGTGTTGATGTTGGTGGAGGGGCTGTAATAGTGAGGTGTAGATATTGGAGGGGCTGTAGTAGTGGGTGTAGATATTGGTGGAGGGGCTGTAGTGGGGTGTAGATATTGGTGGAGGGGCTGTAGTGGGGTGTAGATATTGGTGGAGGGGCTGTAGTAGGGTGTAGATATTGGTGGAGGGGCTGTAATAGTGGGGTGTAGATGTTGGTGGAGGGGCTGTAGTTGTGGGGTGTAGATGGTGGAGGGACTGTAGTGGGGTATAGATATTGGTGGAGGGGCTGTAGTA
>CAUYQU010023347.1:0-14277 GCA_963574635.1 Cheracebus regulus | reverse complement strand
AAACAAGAATCCCATTCTCTCTCCCTCTTTCTCTTCCTCTTTCTTTCTCTCTTTCATTCTTTTTTTCTTTCTTTTGCTGTTTCTTTCTTTCTCCTTTTCTCTCTTTTTCTAAAATCTCTTCCTCTTTCTTTCTCTTTCATCCTTAAAAAAAAAAAAATGGTCCCAAGTCTTTGGGGGCAATGGTGGGGGAAAACTTTGAGGAAGAGTTATAATATGTGCATCAAACATTTGTACATTTATTATATATAATTTTATGTATGTTTGTACATAAGTATTTGCTCAAAGAGACTCAAGCTAGCTTCAGTGAACAGATTGGGGGTCTGTTAATTGCCTTATGTCTGCAAATTCAGTGAATGGGCATGACTCTCCACTGTGGTGACTCAAGTCGGTTTTGGAGCTACCAGACTTAGAGTCTTCCTGCTACATACAGCAAGAAGCACTCTAGTATGCCATTTTCCTCCCATTGACATTATGATCAATTAACCACTACTGAACGTCTTTGAAAGTCTAGGAATTCTTATTACCAGTGCATCTCCACATCCCTCTACAGTAGATGCACCCAGCTTGACTGGTGGTTAAATGTAGCCACTTGTTTTCTGCTTCTTTTATCCTCTTTGAAATCATGGAGCCCATCTCAATGGTGGTTTCCACCGTTGTCATAACTGCCCTACCAAGAAGAGCAACCACGAAGCTCTTCAAGGACTCAAGTTCTCCCCACGCTTATGTATTTCTCAATGCTTCAGTTGAGGGTGTGTCTTCTGGGCCTTTTTGTTGAAGGTAGATGGAGGTGAGTAGGGTGCAGATTGCAGATGATCAATCCAGTCCAACATTCCCAACTACAATGTGACAGATACTCATCCCACCAAGAGCTCAGATCTGTGTTTCCTCCTTTGAATCTGAGTGAGCAGTTGGAACCACATTGACCAATGGGGTATAGAGGAAGCAATGCTTTGTGTCTCTGTCTCTGTCTCTCTCTCTGTTGGGCTGCCTGCTCTGAGAGAAGCCAGTTACCATGCCACGAGGACACTTACACAGCCCTGTGGAGAGGTCCATGTGAAAAGAAACTAAAACTTACTGCCAACAGCTAACACCAGCTTTCCAGCCCTGGGAGTGAGCTGCCTGGGAAATGGCTTCTGTAGCCCTTATGAAGCCTTCAGATGGCTGCAGCCCCGGCCAGCATCTGATTACAACTTTACAGAGACCTCAAGCCACAGTGGCTCAATGAAGATGCTCTTGAATTCCCAACCCACAGATACCAGGAGAGAAAATAAACTATTATTATTTTAAGCCACTGTGTTTTAGGGTGATTTATTACACAGCAATAGATAACTAGCACATATACCTTACTTATGAATACATACATGTATAATAAAAATAGAGAAAAATATGCCTGAATATTTTTATCTCAGGATAGTTGTTACTTGTAGACATAGAAAGGCAGGGTGGGATTGAGGAAAGGTCCAAAGTAAGCCTCAGAGGCATCAGCGATACATTTTTTTAAAGACCTAAAGCAAATATGACACAAATTAAGATTTGTTAAACCTGAGTGGTATATACATGATATATAATCATATATAATATTATTCTGTCATTTTCTGTATGTTTAAAAAACTAAATTAAAGCAGTGGTAGGGCAGGGGGGACTATATAGTGCTTTAGATCACAATTTTGCCTAAGGTTAAATCCGCCCCATGTTCTCAATGGCTATTGACACCTCACTCAATCTGTCCAGGCTTTAGCTTTTCAGTGGAGACCTTAGGAGACCTCAAGCTTTCTATTTTTGCTGTAGAGAATGTAGCAGAAGAATGTCCCCAAATTGCTTGGCAATCCTCCTAGAAGCAGAGCTGTGGGGATTTCTTTTCTAGAGCCTCACATACACTGAAGGCACTGTTCATAGCCCTCTAAGGAACTGCTTTTATAGGTTTTATCTTTAGAGTGAAAACATGTATGAGAAAATTAAAGGAACATCATATTATGGATCATAGAGATTTTGTTTTTGAGATGGAGTCACTCTGTCGCCCAGGCTGGAGTGTAGGGGTGCAATCTTGGCTCACTGCAAACTCCAACCCCCCCAGGTTCAAGCAATTTTCCTGCCTCAGCCTCTGGAGTAGCTGGGATTACAGGCGCCCACCACTACGCCCAGCTAATGTTTGTATTTTTAGTAGTGACGGGGTTTTGTCATGTTGGTCAGGCTGGTCTCGAATCCTTGACCTCAGGCAATCCATCCACCTCAGCCTCCCAAAGTGCTAGGATTACAGGCTTGAGCCATCATGCCCGGCTGTAGAGTTTTAAAGTGGAAAGGGAACTTCTGCTCATCGTCTCTCCCATAGCAGGGATGTCTTTTACAATGTCCATGCTGGGCGGCAAATCAAGCCCTGCTTTGACACCTGGCGGTAACAGGTGTTTACTTCATGGGGCCGTGTGTTCTGCAAACACGTGTGGAAGGCGCTGCACTTGTGCTGAGAGAAGCCTGGTGGCTCTCACTCACTACTTTTAGCTTCTAAAGCAACACATTCGAAGTCTACTCACTTCTATGTGACAGCCCTTCAAATCAATGTTTGGAAACAACAATCTGGTCCTTCTTCAGACATCCCCACTCCTGGTAAAACATCCTCAGTTCTCTCAGAAAGAAAAAACTCTGGCAATTCTTAAATACCTGTTACCTATGGTCTGGTGCTTAAACAGGGCTTGATATAATCTTCAAATTTTCTGTGATTATCCACAGCACAGATAGAGAAACGGAGGCCCAGGGAACATAAGTGACGTCACCCAAGGTTAGAAGACTGGGAAAGTAGCAAAGCCACATAACCGAGACTGACTGAGCCCACGGATTTCCTGCTACTCTGTGGGGCTTGTGAAACCTGGTGGCACATGGGACACCGAAGTCCTCCCTGCCTTCTTCACTTCTTCCACTTTCTGCCATGCAGCTCCTAAGATGTGACGCTGAGAACTGGACATTTCAAGACGGGTTTTAACATTAAAGGCAAAAACCGCAATTACTTTTGCATCAATTTAATATTTTGGTTTATTTGTTCCTCTTTCCAACCCTTTGAGATATGCAGCAAAGGCAGTAGAGGGCCAGGTGTGGTGGCTCACACCTGTAATCTCAGCACTTTGGGAGGCTGAGGCGAGTGGATCACCTGAGGTCAGGAGTTCGAGACTAGCTTGGCCAACAAGGCGAAACCCTGTCTCTACTAAAAAAAATACAAAAATTAACTGGGTGTAGTGGTGCATGCCTTTGTTCCTGGCTACTTGGGAGGATAAGGCCGTAGAATCCCTTGAACCTGGGAGGCAGAGGTTGCAGTAAGCTGAGATTGCACCACTGCACTCCAGCCTGGGTGACAGGCCAAGGCTCTGTTTAAAAAAATTCACATATAACAGACTAGGAAACAGGTTCAGTGTGATGGACTGCCTAAAGAAACCAACCAAGTCTTCAGTGAAGGACTGGATGCAAACCCAGCCCTCCACACTCCACATCAGCCCATTCCATCGCACTAAGACCACAATAATCCAGAGTCTCATCAGCATGAAGAACTGGCCCCACCTGAATTAATCTAGATTTAAGCATTGATTAACATGGACTAAAATACCTTCAGCCTCTTTGGCAATCATATGACACTATTGCCTTATATAGCATCTGTTAGAAGGTCCTCTCCCCACCCCAAGTCTCTTTTTGTTTTACAAAAACTACTGCGATATCATATCTTCTCCTTGTGTCAGGGAGTTGTATTGATCCTTATCAAACTCCCTCTCCCTCCCACTGTGACCAAGCCCACAGCTCCAGCCTGGTCGGGGGAGTGGGGGGCAGCGGTGTTTTGAACTATCCCTGCGTCACCCAATGTAGTATCAACTCCCATAAGAACTAGACCACTCATACTTTTGATTTTTTATTTTTGAGACAGAGTTTCACTCCTGTCACCCAGGCTGGAGGGCAGTGGCGCGATCTTGGCTCACTGCAGCCTGCACCTCCTGGGCTCAGTGATACTCCTGCCTCGGCCTCCCATGTAGCTGGGACTGTAGGCGACCACCGCCACACTGGCTAATTTTTTTTTTCTTTTTCTTTTTTTTGTAGAGACGGGGTTTTGCCATGTTGCCCAGGCTGTTCTTGAACTTCTGACCTCAAGTGATCCACCCGCTTCAGCCTCTGAAAGTGCTGGGATTCCAGGTGTGAGCCACCGCACCTGGCCATTTGCATTTTTGCTATGTGCATGCTTGCTCTGATCACGGAGCTGTTGATCACATTGCTGGAAAGCACGGTGCTAAGGGCGGAGCCCCGGGGCACAGATTCCAAGTACAGTTTCCTGAGGAAATATGATGGCAGAGTATATGTTCAGACGCCACCATTGCATCTTGACTGACAACCGTGGGTGTATAGTCAGGGAGTGTCACTACTGCCCCCCGACCCCTCCTCGCCCCAAGATATACCCCCTCCATACAGCAGCAGGAGGCTGATGAATTTGGAAGGAGAGAGACACACGTGGAGACATCGCCCACATACTCCTGACATAAAATCATTATTCTGTTTCATTACAGACCATGCTTGAGGTCATGATGAAGGTTATCCAACGCCATTGCTTTTCCCCACCTCCGACTCACTGGTAGACTTCGAGCTGCTTGGCAAAATCCTATCCCAGCTTCCTCATTTTGGGGCTGCCTCTTAACTGAAGCAGATCCCCCCGCCCTCACTCAATACACACACGCACGCACGCACACACACACACGCACGCACGCGCAGCTTGATTCTAATTACCTAGTACCCTCTCCTTTTCCTGTTACCATTTTCTCACAAACAGATGGTGTTTATAGACAGAAAAGAAATGGGAGTTATTCAGCTGCAAGGCTGGTAATTGATATCCAGAAATCTACCCTCCAAAGACACCAGCAGAAGGGTGGGTGTCTCATGGAGGAGGCAACTAAAATAGCTTGGAGCAAGGACTGACTCACCTGGCCTGGGCCGTGTCCAAGGGGTAGGACAACAACCTAGCGTGTTTGAAGCCAGCTAAATGAGGTGTGTGTTCTTGGCCAGCTTTTTCCTGCTTCCCTTTGAACTTCCAGAGCTGTATGTGTGAGCTTTATGTTCATGCGCCAGCAGCAAACAGAGACCTGCTTTTCCCTGCACTGGTGGAAAGCCACACTGCCAGCGGCGACTTCCTGAGCTTCTGCTCCATTCCTATACTCTACTCTCCACTTGTTGCTGTGGGAGACCCAAGGGAAGTGCCAAGGCGCTTAGGGTGATGAGCAGGCTGCACTGCCAGGGCACTCTGCCCTTTTAGAAATGCCTAGCCAAAGGGATTTTAAGATAAGACAGGAGGCAGAGAGGGAATGAACGGGAGAGAGTGTGTTTGTATATTAGGAACTATAGGAATAATCATTAAATGTGGAAACACACAGACACAGACAGACACACACACACACACACTCACACACACAGTACCCAGGAATCTTGGGGGCAAATGAAGGAGGTTTCAGTTTAAGGTGAGACAGGGGCCTAATTTCTGAACCAGTTGCCTGGGGAGTTCTAATGTTGGGGTCCTCCCAGCTCCATGGGAGGCCAAGGCAGGAGTATCACTTGAGCCCAGGAGGCGGAGGTTGCAGTGAGCCAAGATCGTGCCTCTGCACTCCAGCCTGGGTGACAGGAATGAAACTCTGTCTCAAAAAAAAAAAAAAAAAAAAAAAAATTAAAAAGTAGGAGTGGTCTAGCTCTTATGGGAGTTGATACTATGTAGAAAGTATGAAAGTAGAAAGCATGGGGCAGCACAGAGGTCCCAGGGGTCATGAAAAGAATCCCAGGCTCCCCCATCATCCCAGGAGGAGGGCTTTCCTAGTCATAGATGGGCTTCTTCATGGGTCAGAGGTCTGTCTGCAAGAGGGTCTGGCAATGCTTGGGATTTTGAGGCATCTTCCAAACCTTAGCCACTAACAGTGTCAGGGAGCTCTTCATGCCACTAACAATTTCAGGGATCTCTTTCCTTTCTCATAAAAAGATAAGCTCTCTCTGGGCCAATGCCTAAAATGTCTGTAGCCAAATGAAATATTTGTAAACCATAATCATACCCAAATCACAAAACTTTATGCATAATACACTCAAAACACCATAATGAGATGAGGTCTACAGTGCAACAGGTTAAACTGAGGGGGAAGATACCAATTGGAGGTTTGGAGTGTAGGCTTTGAAGTTAGGTGGCACCTGAGATCAGTCCCAGCTCCCCTGTTTGCTTCTTAAGTGGTTTCCATCACTCCCAGACTCTCATCTTCTTAAGCTGTAAACTGGGGACTGAGATCTATACCTTCCTTATAGGGCTCTTTCAAGGATTAAAAGAGCCATTGTCTTTTCTGCAGTCATGTTTGCAAACTGTCAATATAGAGCAGCTATTATGAGTCCATCCACGCAAATGTGTTTTGCTTTAAGTGTAAAAGGTTCATGGATCAACATATAAATCAAAGGATTTCTACTTACATAAGAGAACAAGCAAAGAGAACTTGAGGACACTGAGAGGATCAAAGTGGGAGAAAGAAGAGGAAAGGAAAGACAGGAGCAAAAGCAATGAAGGCTGGGCCGAAGACAAGACTGCGCAGGTTTACAATCTTGGCCAGAACCAGCTTTTGGTTGCCATGAGCAGGTGGAAGACTTTGACTACGCTCAGCAAGGCACTATCATTTTGCCAGTTACTGAAGCAGGTAGCTTGGCTTTAAACCGTTTCTGTGCTTATTTGGCTTGGGCAAAGAAAGCTCCTTGCCAGGCCAATTGCTAATTAAATAGCCTCCAGGTTGAGACTTGGTCTCTGCCTTTGAGCCACATAGTCTGGATGAGGAGACGGAGTACCAGTGAACAGATGATGACTGCCTGAACTTCAAAGGGGCCAGAACAAGCATTGGAAGCAGAGCCCACGGCTGGGCTGGCTGGGGACCACCTGGAGGCCTGGTGTGTGGGCTGAGCCTTGAAGAGTAGGGTGTGCATAACCAGAACCAGTGGAAAGGAAATTCCTGGCCTGCAGAATAGCAAGGATTAAAGAGGGAGACCGGCTTCCCTGGAATAAAGGGCTGTGGCCAAAGGTGGCAGGGGGCTGGTCAGTTCCAAATGAGGCCACACCTAGGGAAGGTTCTATTGTATGCAGCTCAAAGACTCAGATTCCCACGGAGGTGTGTCAATTTCCTGAGGATGGGGCAGAATTGATGGCAGGGAAGGGTGGGAAGGTAAAGTAGGGTATCCAAGCAGAGGGAACCATCTCAGAAAATGCAAGGCAAGCAGAACATGCTGGGGGTAGATGACAGTGGCACCTGGGTTAGGGAAGATCCTCAATTTGGGGAAGGGGCGAGTTGGGTGGGAGGTTTCCTGTTTGCTCATTTCTTTTTTCTTTTATTTTTTTGAGATGGAGTTTCACTCTGTTGCCCAGGCTGGAGGGCAGTGGCATGATCTTGGCTCACTGCAACCTCCGCCTCCTGGGTTCAAGCGACTCTCCTACCTCAGCCTCCTGAGTAGCTGGGATTACAGGTATGTACCACCATGCCCGGCTAATTTTTTTTTTTTTTTTTGTATTTTTAGTAGAGATGGGGTTTCACCACATTGGTCAGACTGGTCTCGAACTCCTGACCTCGTGATCTGCCCGCCTCAGACTCCCAAACTGTTGGGATTACAGGTGTGAGCCACTGCGCCCGTCCCACTCATTTCTTGTTTAAAGGGACAACAAAGTGTATTACAAATAAAAACATAATCTAACACTCCATAGGGAGTACAAACTTTTGGGAAATCAGACACCAAGTCTACACATGCAGAAGGAAAAAGAAGACTTCAAGGTGTATGCTTTTTAACGCCATTTTCTACATTTGCCTCAACTGCATCAAGGATGTGTAGACAGCCATGTCCTCTAGTGCCTGAGGAGAGTATTTTCAGACCTTATCAGCCCTGTCCTTGGAAGTCACTGGAGCCACCATGTTGTAAGCTGAATGATGATAACTGTGTGGCAATTTCCATCTTTTGTTCTTGTCATTCCCATACATATGACTTTAATGGCAAAGCAATGAGATTACTGGCATTAGTGACTTCCTGTCCCCAAGCTCATCCCTGGATCATTTTGTCTGAGGTTGGAAAACAAATCAAATCTGCAAGCATCTTCCTTCAAATAAGGGCATATTCCGTGGTATTAAAAAATATGTTTTTCAGTTGTTCAAAACTGGGTTTATCTGGTTTCTTTATAATTCTAGAAAGCTAAAAGGTGATTTTGGGGGCTCAAATGAAATAATTTCCCCATGACCAACTTTACTGTTAATTCCACCTGTTTTGTTAGGATATTTATGCCACAAATGAAGAATGAAAACTCAATACATTATGGGAGAATTAGAATCTGAATTGTGATAAAATTCATGCCTGTATTTATCAATTATGAAAGTGATTGGGACACCCTCTAACCTGAGCTGAAGCCATAAGGACTAACAGTTAACTTTAATTCAAAAATATCAATACAGGCAGGTACTCCAAAGAGCCTTCCCAGCTGCAATGAACCCAACACACTAATTGACTAACAATCATTAACCAGCTACTTTGCCTGAGAAGTCAGTATGTGGTGAGAGATCAAATATTTCAGGCAAAAGTGAAACAAGTGAGATGCCACCATGTGCAGTCACATGGCACCATTTTAAAGGTGGCCTCTGGGCAATTTGGAAATGATCAGCAAAATTCTAAATGTGCACATATTTAGACACAGCAATTCCATTCTTAGGACTATGGCATACAGAGATATTCACAAACGTGTACAAAGATCATGTATAAGAATGCTCATGGCCAGGCACTGTGGCTCATGCCTGTAATCGCAGCATTTTGAGAGGCCAAGGATTATCACTTTAGATCACTTGAGCCCAGGAGTTCGAGACCAGCCTGGGCAACATAGTGAGACCTTGTCTCTACAGAAAATAAACACAATTAGCTGGGCATGGTGGTGTGTACCTGTGGTCTCAGCTATTCAGGAGGCTGAGGAGGAAGGACCACTTGAGCCCCAGAGGTCAAGGCTGCAGTGAGCTGTGATGTTTCACTCCATTCCAGCCTGGGCAACACAGCAAGACCCCATCTCTTTAAAAAAAAAAAAAAGAAGAAGAAGAAGAACACTCATCACAATCAAAATGTTGTAATAGAAAGAAGTGGGCAATAATTTAAATAACCATCACAGGGGTTAGGTTAAATAAATGATAGTACCTTCACACAAAGGAGTACTATTCCTTCAAAAGAGTAAGGCAGGTTTATGTGTAGTGATGGGAAAGCATCTTTAGCATATGGTTTAGTGAACAGAGCAAGCTTCAGAATAGAATGTGATTTTGGCTGGACGTGGTGGCTCACACCTGTAATCCAAGCACTTTGGGAGGCCAAGGTGGGCAGATCACTTGAGGCCAGGAGTTGAAGACCAGCCTGGCCAATATGGCAAAATGTCATCTCTACTAAAAACACAAAAATCAGTTGGATGTTGTGGCCTGTGCATGTAATCCCAGATACTCAGGAGGCTGAGGTGGGAGAATTGCTTGAACCTGGAAAGCAGAGGTTGCAGTGAGCCAAGATTGCACCACTGAACTCTAGCCTGGACAACAGAGTGAGACTCTGTTTCAAAAAAAAGAAAAAACAAACAAACAAAAAAGAATAGAATGTGATCTCACTGGAAAGAAGAAAAAATAACAGCTTCTACACATGTCATTGTGGATAAGCGCAGGTCCTCTGTGGTCG
This sequence comes from Cheracebus regulus, assembly GCA_963574635.1. Lineage (NCBI taxonomy): Eukaryota > Metazoa > Chordata > Mammalia > Primates > Pitheciidae > Cheracebus > Cheracebus regulus. The sequence goes on along the minus strand of CAUYQU010023347.1, from coordinate 4,572 downwards.
CACTGCCCCGGTTTGAGTCCTGGCTCTGCTACTTACTAGCTTGGTCACCATGGAGATGTGAAAGAGGCCTTGGTGTCCACTTCCGTAAAATGGAAACAGTAAGAGTACCTGCCTCATTGGCATGTGATAGGCTTTCAGAAAATATCAAACTGTTAGTAACGATCAACTCTAGAGTGTCAGACATGAAGGAAAGGGCAACTTTAATTTTTAGCATGTTCCCTTTCAGACTATATTTTTTACAGGAATGTTTAAACTGGCTTTTGAAAAGACGTTGCTTCGGAACTAGAAGCCATCTATTAACAGATAACTACTCTTGGCACACCCTCAGTGTAATGGTTGAGGATTAATGAAGGGTGAAGATATTTGTCAGTCCACCTGGACCCATAAGACATCCTGAGAGCCTCTTCCCAGGAGAGGGAGGCCTTGGTCCACAAAGAAGCCATGACCACTCATGACTGCAAAACTCTAGGCACAAATGACTCTGTCCAACCTCCCCACACTAAGACACTTGACCAAACTCTAGGATGGCTTCCATAGGCCCAAGACTTTAAGCCCAGTCCCTCTTAAAGTGCCTGCCTGAGAAGGTTCAAATACTGCCTAAAGAATTTGTTCCAGCTAAAACAACCATAGGCCCCTGCCCTCCCTTTTCTTAGAGCAGTCACTTTAGAAAACGTACAATTATAAATCCTTTCTCTGCTCCTTTGAGAAGTCAATCTCCTTCCACTGAGAAATGCTTCCTGAGGACCTGGGAACCATGTCTTTGAAATGCAAACATCTAGGGAGATAGCTCCCTTGTCTCCCAGTCTCTGTGGGAGGGTAAGAGACCAAATTCAGTGGGTGCCTTGCTCCAATTTGCAAAACTGCTTCCTGCCATAAAGATATGAGACGTGTGTTTCTCCTCCACATAAGCACCAATTAGCAAACACAGATGGCTAATCACACTGACCCCCCCTGCCACCCCGCTTTTACATTCTTCAGTACTTTTCCTTTAGCACAACCCAACCCAGTGTTGAAAAAGCCAAGGCTGGGTACAAGTGGCTAATGCCTGTAATCCCATCAGTTTGGGAAGCCAGGGCAGGAGGATCACTTAAGGCCAGGAGTTCAAGACTAGCCTGGGCAACACAGCAAGATCCCATCTCTCCAAAAAGTAAGTAAATAAATAAATAGCCTCCCATCTGTTATTTCAGTGGAGTTGAGTTTGGTTCTATACTGAAATCTCTCTCTCCCCTGCTGCAGTAGTCTGAAAAAAATCAATCTTGCCACCTCTAACAGCTGTCCCATTGTTTCTCTTTGACACCACTGACGAAGGAGGGCTTGGTCCCTGGGAAAGCCAGGACCATGGAGGGAGGATTTGGCATCTACCCAACTGGTATTTACATTTATTAAACCTCTGCCTCCCTGTAAATACCAGGGGAAGAAGAGGGCGGAGGTGCTCATTATGCAAAAGACAATTGAAATGTGCAAGAGGGACTTTTCTTTCATATGAATGATATGAAATCTTATTTATTGAGTACTTTGCAATGGACTGAGAAATATGCTAAGCTCTTAATATACAGCATTTTATTTAATCCTTACAGCAACTTTTCCAGGTAGGTGTCATTATTTTCTTGGAATTCATACCTCAGAAAGATTAAGAAACTTGCTCCAGGTCACATATAAGCTCGTTAGTAGCAAACCTAGGAGTCAAACTCCAGGGTCCCCATTCTCCAGAAGCTTTTGTGTGGCCCAGATAAAAAGCCTTGTAGCTGTGCAAATGAAGTACAGCTGAAATTTGTTGTTTATCTTGGAAAGTTTTCTCTCCATGGAAAATAACTACATTGCAGTGTATGGCACTAGTAATGGCATTACCAAAACAATAAGAATGACACACAGCTCTGTGGCGAAGCATTCAGCTTTATTTCTCCACAAGCTGGGTTTCAGGCCACAGAAATGGGTGATCATAGTACAGATCACAGAACTTTGCCTTCTTTTTTTTCCTAGTGTGGTGACCAGGTGGGAGGGGGTCCCTGGCAAAACTCCAGCTGGCTTGTGCACTGTGTGGAGCCTCTAGAAGTTCATGCCATTTGCAGCGGGGAGGAGACCAGCCCTCCTCTTCCTATGTGGAAACTGGGATTCAAACTGTGAGATAGATGGGAAGTGCAGCAGCAGGGAACTCTGGCCTTATAAAGAGTCCCTGTTCCCACTTATTTTCCTTTTCACCAAATAAAACCCTGCTTTACTCACACTTCAAATTGTCTATAAGCCTATATTTTCGTGGCCGTGGGACAAGAACATCTTTAGCTGAACTAAGGAAAAGTCTGGCAACATTTTTAGTGCTCAACATGGGGCTTAAGAAGTGAAGAGTGAGATGCAAACCAAGAATTCTTTCCCCCTCTCCCTTCAGAGCCTTTTCATCCTTACAGGACACCACAGCCCCACACCCTGTCACTCCTGGGCATTGAGAGCCTTTTCATGGCCTTTCTTTCCCTTTTCAGGATGGACCTGGTGAGTAGCCGGCTTGCCACTGCTCCCCCATCCTTGCTGGGGCTGGAACCCATGGTCCAAGTGTCCCACACTGCCAGCTGGCTGGTTCCCAGTCATGCACCATGCAGCCAGCCCCTTCCCCAGCCAAGGGATTTTACTCCATTGGACAGTAATGAAACTTTTCTTCTTGTGGAGAAACCAGTTGCATAAGAACAAGAGGTTCTGGCTGGGTGTGGTGGCTCATGCCTGTAATTCCAGCACTTTGGGAGGCTGAGGTAGGAGGATCACTTGAGGTCAGGAGTTTGAGATCAACCTGGCCAACATGGTGAAACCTGTCTCTACTAAAAATGTAAAAAATTAGCTGGGTGTGGTGGCAGGTACGTGTAATCCCAACTACTTGGGAGGCTGAGGCTGGAGAATCACTCGAACCCAGGAGGTGGGGGTTGCAGTGAGCTGAGATCGTGCCATTGCATTTCAGCCAGGGCAACAGAGCAGCACTCTGTCTCAAAAAAAAAAAAAAAAAAAAAAAATTAGCTGGGCCTGGTGGCACACCCCTGTAATCCCAGCTACTCAGGAGGCTGAGGCACAAGAATTGCTCAAATCCAGGAGACAGAGGTTGTGGTGAGCCAAGATCATGCCACTGCACTCCATCCTGAGCCACAGAGCAAGACTCTGTCTCAAAAAAACAAAGGAATTAGAGGTTCTTCTGCAGACATGGCTTTTTGGATGAATTAGAGGGCCCCCGATACATCCAGAAAAGAGAGGTAAACAGAATTATTTGACATTTTTAGGTACATGGTATTGCCAAAATGATGTTCAGTCTTTGTTAGGTTATATTTTGGTAAAAAAAATATGTTCCAAAAATTGTATGGGATTTCTAAAATTCTTATGTCTAAGTATATGCTACCAATCATAATTAGGGTTGTCACATTAAGTTATTATAAACTACAGAGATAACCAAACTTCTTTGTCAATTGTGTTTCTAACTGTAACTACCTGGACATTTTGCTATTCACAGACAATTGCTGTCTTGTTTGAATCCTTTTCAAAAGATGGTCTATTACAAGCTGTAGGACTTTAACATGTGCTCTCAAATATAAGCTTCTAATAACTTTGGATATTGTAACACTGGAATAAAGGAAAATGTACAGGACTCATAAAGAGCTGAGGTGTTCATGAACATCAAGCAAAACAAGAGTTAACTAAACAGACTGAACTCAGAAAGCTGAAGCAACCTTTTGACTTTTGCTTGGATTATTGCTGATCTTTGTTTTGTTTTTCAGAGTCAAGGAAACTTATTTTGAACTATTTATGACCTTTAATAATTGAGTAAGTCATATGCCTATGAACAAAATTTGGAGCATGTTTGTTTTTCTCTGCTTGGTTCCTCTAAAATTTGGAAACTATCTGTGAGTTTTCTTATGGCAATATATTTGTTTGCATCAGTGCAATGAGAATCCATTTTTCTTTTGCAACAGGACAAAAATTGGAGAAAGTGTTTATTTTATCAAGGCTTTGAGTGGAAGGGTATGCTTCCCTTTAAGGAGTCAATCTTGACTTGCAGAGCTGATAAAAGCCCAGTGGGGAAACTGGCCTCATACCCTTGCCAACACAGTCCTGTACAGGGTTCCTGATCTGTGGTCAGTAAAGAATGTCACTTTCTAACAGGTCCAGAAGCTCCAAGTTTATCTTGGGACCTTGGGAGGAGAGGATCACCCAACTCACAGGTTGGACTCCGCTTTAAAAGGTCTTATCTGAGATTCCTTGGGGAACAGAGTTTCATCAAAGCCAATCCGAAAAGCTTGTATAGACATAATTATTCTTGCTGCACTTTATACAAACAATCAAGCCAGGTATAAAACTCAGTCCTATGATGATTTGTTTTTTAAACAAAAATGAGGACTGGAGAGAGAGAAATTATGTTTCAAAACTTACCATATTCTTGTCATTAAATTCTAAACTCACTAGTTATTTTTTTATTTTTTTTTTTAGAATAAAAAGAATGAAAGAGAGAAAGGAAGAGGAAGAGATTTTAGAAAAAGAGAGAAAAGGAGAAAGAAAGAAACAGCAAAAGAAAGAAAAAATGAAAGAGAAAGAGGAAGAGATTTT
>CAUYQU010023345.1:0-34901 GCA_963574635.1 Cheracebus regulus | reverse complement strand
TGAACTGCCATTCACAATTGCTACAAAGAGAATAAAATACTTAGGAATACAACTAACAAGGAACATAAAGGACCTGGCATTTCTTTATCTAGCTTTCTCAGTACTCTGATTCTGCCTAACATGGCTTTATTAATTTTTTTTTAGTTAATCCTATCATTGTTGTATTGTATTCACTGCAGGTAGAACTCAGTCTAGAACAGATTCACTGAAGATGTCTCTATCTTACTTGTATCATGCTTTGAAACTTTTTGTCTATTTGTATTCCTCTGTGTTTTGCCAACATTCCTGTTGTTTAACTCCTAAAACCCAGAATTTACAAAAATACATGTCCACAAGCAGACTTATATGTGAATACTTCTAGAGCTCAATCCATATAGCTCTACACTGGAAAAACCAAATGTCTATTAATTCAGGAATAGATAAACAAAGAGCAGTACACCAACATAATGAAATATTACTCAGCCAAAAAAAGGAACAAGATGCTAATGTTACTGGCACAAAAAGGCTACATAGTGTTTGATTCCATTTATGATGCGTTCTGGAAAATGCTAATCTATAGGAATAAAAAATATGAGTGAGTCATATGGGGATAAAGATGGGGGAGAAAAGTAACTTGAAAGGAGCCGTAGAGAACTTAGCGCAATAATAAAAATGTAGAGATTTTTGGTCTTAATTATGCTGGTGGCTAGACAATGTATACAATTGTCAAAACTCATTAAAATATACAAAGTTTGAATTTTATTATATGAAAATTAAATCTCGATGAACCTGAATTAAAATATAATAAAGCAAAACTGGATAGATTAGTATCACTCAAAGTAAGTCAAAAGTAACATATATTACCAGAGATCAATGCGGATATATTTTTTTTTTGAGACAAGGTCTTATTCTGTCACCCAGGCTGGAGTACAATAGCAGGATCATGGCTCACTGCAGCCTCAACTAGCTGGGCTTAAGTGATACTCCCACCATAGCCTCCTGAGTATCTGAGACTACAGACAGGGACCACCATGCCAGGCTAATATTAGAAAAACTTTTTGCTGACACAAGGTCTCACTAGATTGCCCAGGCTGTTTCAAACTTTTGAATTCAAAGTAATTATCCTGCCTCAGCCTCCCAAAGTGCTAGGATTAGAGGTGTAAGCTACCATGCCCAGACAAGAGAGACAGTCTATAATAATAAAAAGACCAATTGATGAAGAGGTCATTACAGTCCTAAATCTATATATGTCAAGTAATAGAGCTTCAAAGTACTTGAAGTAAAAACACATAGAAATGATAACATTGAAAGAAGAAAGAAATAAATTTAAAATTATAGTTGGAGATTTCAACACTATTCTCTCAGGAGTTAATAGAAAAACAGATAAAAAGTCAATAAGTATATAGAATGCATGACCACCACTATTAAGTGACTTAGCTGACATTCAAAGAACACTACAGCTGCAACAGCAGAATAAAACTATGTTTAAATGGCACATGAAACAATTACCAAGATACACCACATTCTAGCCATAAAACAAGTCTCAATATATTTAAAAGAATTTAAATAATCTAAAATGTATTTTCTGACCATTATGGAACTAAACTAGAAATTAGGATGTAGCTACATCAGTGCTTAGAGTAGAATTTATAGCATTAAAAACATATAATAAAGCACTCAAATGAATGAACTATACTTCTCTATTAAAACCTGGAAATAGAGAAGTGAAAAGAGTAAATGCAAAGTAGGTTTAAGAAAGGCAGTCATAAACATGACGGCGAAAGTTAATAACACTGAAAATAAACAACAAAAGATAGAGAAAATCCATGAAACCAAAATCTGATTTTTCTAAAAGAAACATAAAATTAATAATTCTCTAGTCAGGCTGATCAAGTAATAATGACAAAAGACTCAAATTATAAATATCAATAATTAAAAAGGGACATTATTATGGATCCGATAGAGAGAATAAGAAAGTACTGTGATTAAAAACTGTATTGATGAAATTCATGATAGATTAAATGGATAAGAATGTATGCTACCAAAGTTTATTCAGGAAGAAGTCACTTGAGTTAGTCTGATAACATTTTAAGAAACTAAATTTATAGTTCAAAACTTTGCCTAAATGAAAATTACAGGTCCAGATATTTTCACTACAAATCACTTAAAGTAGATATAATACTAATTCTATATAAATGTTTCTAGAAAATAAAACAAATTAGTCCTCAACTCATTTAAGAGGCCAGCAGTATCTTGATAACAAAAACAAAAACAAAATTACAAAAAAAAATTACAAACTAGTATGCTTCAAGATTAAAGATGAAAAAATTCTTAGCAAAACTAGCCGATCAAATTCAGCAATATATAAAAAGGATAATACATCTTTTAATATACTGGTTGACTAAAGGGAGACTATCCCATAAATGCCAGGTTGCTTTAATATTTGAGAATCAATTAGTAATCAATCTGTATATCCTTTATGTTAAATAATAAAAAGAAAAATTATATTATCTTCTCAACAGATGCACATCTGTTAATGCAAAAAAATGCTTGATGTATTAGTAAGAGCAATCTCATAATGATTATCGGTGGAAGTCTTACAGCTAACTAAGTAAACATGCTGATTACTAAAAACTAAATGTGTTTGCTCTGTAATCAGTAACAAAGCAACTTCTATTCAACATTATAAGTCCTAGCCAGTGTAAAAAGGCAGAGAAGTAGAAATAGACAAAGCAGAGATAGGAAAGAAAAACAGCAAAATTATCTCTTCCTAGATAAGCAGAAAAAATCCTTCCTCCAAATCTCCAAAAATCTATACAAATGATAAGCAAATTTATCATATTTTAGATTTAAAGTCCATATACAAAAATCAATTAATTTTCTATATTATCATAAGAATTGTACATTTTAAAAAATTGCATCAAAATATGAAATATTTAGTGATAAATTTAACAAAGAATCAGAAATATCTGTGCTTAAAGCTACGAAGAATTGCTGAAATAAATCTAAGATGACTGAAATAAATAGATTCAATAATATTAAAATGTCAATCCTCCCCATTTATTTAAAGATTCAAAGTAATCTCCAATAAAATTATAGGAGGTCATTTGAAGAAACTAATCAGCTCATTTTAGAATTTATGTGGAAATGCATAGGACTTAAGAGTATACAAAACAATTTTAGAAGGAACAAAATTTAAAAATATATAGAATTAATTTTAAGATTAGGAATAAGCACTGTAACCAAGGCATTGTGGTGTTTTCACGAAGGCAGACATAGAGGTGAATGGCAGAGAAAACAGAATCCGGAAATAGACAACACATATAAATAGTCACTTGATTTTAAGTAAAGCTGCTGAGATATTTTATTGTAAAAAGGGTAGTTATTCAACAAATTATGCTGAAACAATAGAATATATGCAAAATAACTAAGTAAAGCAATAAATAATGATCTTAATCTCACAACATACGCAGAAAGAATTTGAAATGGATGAAAATATAAGAGCTAAAAAATATAAAACTTATAGAAGAATTATAAAAAGAAAGTCTTTGTGATAAGGGTAGGCAAAGATTTCCTGGATAGAACAGATAAAGGAGGAACTATAACATAAAAATTGGAATTCGATTTAATTAACTTTAATAACTTTTGTATTTCAAAAGACAGTTAGGACAATAAAAAAGCACACAACACTCTGTGAAAAACAGCTGTAAAGATATACCTGACTAAAGACAAATCCAGAATGTATAAAATATCTTACAAGTTAGTTATAACAGGAAAAAATCAAACAAAAAGTGGACAAAAGCTTTATGCACTTTACCAGATGTGAAGTATGAACAAATGGCAATATTCAACATCATTTCATGTTGGATAAAGAGCCATCAGTTACTACTACATATTCACCGTGATAGCTCAAATGAAGATACTAATAATTCCAAGTGTTGACAAGAATTGAACAAGATTAATTTCTCATACACTGCTGATAGGAATACAAATTAGTATTCACTTTGGAAACAATCTAGTAATTTCTTATAAACACACCCATCCCTGTGACCTGACAATCTCATTTCTACATATTAGCTCAAAAGACATGAAAACATATATCTATAATAAAACTTATATATGAGTGTTCATAGAAGCCTTATCCATTGTAAGCAAAAACTAGAAACAAGAAAATTGTTTTTCATGTGGCAAAGGGAAAGACACATTGTGATGTATCCATGCAAGAGACTATTATTCAGCCTAAAAAAGAAACTGATATAGGAAATAAAATATGTAAACTCAAAATTAAAATTATATTCCGTATGATACCATGTATATGAAATTCTAAAAAAAGAACAGGCTGTAGCATTAGAAGTGTAAAAGTTTATTATTCAAGGGCCAGGTGCACGAAGAGGGGATTGAGTGTAAAAAGTTATAGGGAAACGCTTTGTCATGCTAGAAATGTTCTATTTGTGATTGTGATGGTACTTACATGACTGTCCACATTTGATAAAGTCATGAAATTGTACATTTTAAATTAGCAAATTTTACTTTATGTAACTTCTATCTAAAAAAGCAATTTAGGAAAAAATATTAATACTTTTAGCACAAAATTATCTAAACATGTTTTTACCTCCAGTAATTATTAACACAATACTAGGACCAGTCTTCATTGTTTGTAAGCTGTTTGCAGATCTTATTTATTGGGCTATGAGTAAGCTTAGATGAGAATGAAGTTAGATTTCTTTTGTTTTGTACTGATTAGGGATAAGTTGTAGTATCTTCCTCAAAGGAGGAAACAAAACATAATGAATCAGTTTTTAAGATCCTCCAGAGAGCTATCAGGTGACGCAGCTCTCTCTGAAGTCACTTAACATCTCTTCTCTACAGATGTCCAGCCACTCTTTGTGCCTCTTTTCTGTATGCAAGTACACCTCTCTTGCTATTTTCTTTAAAACAAAACACCTCCATCTGGGGGTTCATCAGAGACGCTTTTCTGTCTTTTGCTGATTCCAAGCCTCCAATTTACAATGACAGAAATGTTGAAGATAACTCTAGCAGAACAAAGTTCTGGGTAGGGAAAACTCTCTGAGTCATTCTTCACTACATGCTGCTCTGCTTTCTCTTTGCCTTTCTCCACCAAATTACTGCACTCCATTCAGTGCTTTCTCAACTGAGTCCTGTGTCAGCAACTTTCTGCAGCTGCAAGAGCAGCTGCTGCTTCTACCTCCTTCTCCTCACTAGTGACTGTCATCATGTCCAGCCAAAAAAAATACAAATTATTTCCAAAGTTTCTGTCCTTGACTCAGTGTGATGTAGTTCTAGAAATTCTAGAAATGACTTCAGATGTCTTTAAAGAGGAATGCTCCGAAGGAGTATCTTCTTAGTAGGGATGATATTTATAACAGCAACCGATGCTGGCAAAATACTTTCACCTACTTAGAATCATTTTGTCTTCTAAACACACCATGGAGTGGATGTTATCACTATTTTTACATGAACAAGTAAACTCAAGCATTAACGGGATTAAATGACCTGCAGTAAATAGCATAGCTAGGTTAAGTGTCAGCCACCATACTCTTCCAGTAGCCTACACTGCCTCTGGTGATGGTTAGAAATTGTCACAGTCTCAGTTCAGAAGTGTGTTCAGAAGTTCTATCAATGCTCCAATTTTTTATGTCTTAAAGCTTCTTCAATACTAAGATTTCAGTTTCAGAAAGAGTTCTGGGTTTATGAAGGGTCAGAATGCCATCCCATGCCAGAATGTGTTCCCAGATGGTTGAGAGAACCAAGGTAAAAGGTAACCACTTCTCCACTCATGCCCTCTTCCTTGACTGCAGTCTTTTGTCACTCATTTCTCAGGCTTAGCTATTTATCCCTTTTCTTAACCTTTCCAGTCTCTTCATAGGACAATCAGAAATCACATTGATTAGACCAAAATTTTTTCTAGACCAAGACTCCGGTCCTGACAGAATAATACCCAAATGCAATTTATTATATATTATATGCTTTGCAATATCTAAATATACCATCAAACATCCATAAATTACATCATGGTATTATTAACATGATCATCATCAGAGATCTGCATTCCTAATGATAAAACTGATGTCTGGGTGCTAGTTCACCTGTTTATAGATTATGGCGATGGCAGACAAGATAACTAAGTATGTGTAATTCTTATTCAAATTTCCTTGCCTACAGGCTTATAAAATGATATCTCTCCCATATATTTCACAGGGATTGTGAAAATCAAATGAACCACAAGCTCACTTATATGATAGTACTTTGGAAAGCTATTAAGCATTATGCAAATGTAAGGTAGCATTCTTAGTAGTGATAGTACCTTGATAATCTGTTATTCATCATTTCATCTATATTCTTCCAAAGGCTATCTATACATGAGGCTGTACAAACTCCTTGAATTAGTACAGAATATTGAAGACAGCACATTTATTATCCTTTGCCTCTCCATGTTAAGCCTCAGTGGAGGCTCCTTGGAGGTATTCAAATTTTCAGCTACTTACTGGATCTACTTTCGTCCTATCAGCTCTCTGACCTCGTTGCACCAGACTATAGGATAGAATATCCTTAAAGTCCTCTTACATGATTTTCAAGAGCCACTCCTTTCAAATTTCTGCCCTTGGCTTTTACCATAAGATCTACGACTTCCCAGCCCAGATACTCTGAGTCCAAATACCATTTTTTTTGTGTGCTTCCTTCTCAATTTCTCCTTTTATCTGCCTACTTGACCCTGTCAGTTCCTCTGATTATAACCACACTTTGGAATAAGGAAGTGATAAATTTGGCATTTTTGGCACCATTATAGAAGCAAAAGAGTTCCGCACTTCTCAGATTTTTCATACACCAATTAAGTACAAACAATAAGAACTAATTCTAATTCTGTTCTGCTTCACAACCTGGCAGGCAAGTAACAATTCAAAATGGTCCAAATACCTAACCATTGCTAAAAGTTCACATACATTTTCAGCTACATGGTTTTTATCTTTTCTTGACAACTTCTATAAGTACTCATAATATTTTTGCTGAATTCAACCTCTCCTTAGTAGAATACATGAGTGAAAGGTCTGAATAGATCTAAAGGTGAGAGATAATTAATGTTGCTTTCTATACTAAGCTTATCAATGTTGTTATTCACAATTTGGCTTTCAGTTCTAACCTAGCAAATAGCAGATTTACATTTTTCTACATGTATGCCTCAAATCTGTACTCAGATTACTGACAATAAATCACACGAGTCACCAACAGCAACCACTTTCTAGGCTTTGCAATAGCCAGATGTCTTCCCTCAGTTGGTCGGCTCAAGCTGGTAGTTTTGTCAACAGCTTTCATGGACCTGTCCTGGCAGGTGAACAAGAAGAGGTGTTGATCTGACAATGAGGGAGACAATTCTCAGATCACAGCAGGTGGAATATATCTCCATCTTCCCCTCAATCATCTTTGTAATATGTTCATTCCTTTGAACACCACCCACAAAGTTGATGTTAGGCTGACTCTTTCTATAAAACATCAGGTTTTAAGGTAGAGAAAGGCACAGAATATGATTTATTTATCTAAGTGGCTCCTGTGTATAGTGTCTGGGTAATCTGCTTCAGCACTGATTTCAGGTGTCAAGCTCATGTTCCAGTCAAGACACCCACTAAAAGGAGATTTTAACCAGTCCCTTAACTTCTTTATCTTTGATATTTGAAAACAATAATAAAAGAACTTTGCAAAAATTGTAAAAACTTAATGTGTGATTCTTTTAAGTGTCTTGAATTGTGAAAATCTATAGAGCTTGACTTCATATTAAATAGTGTCCTCTGAGGAAAATTCAGTTCATTACTTCTATAGAATTGACAAATGTTAAATTTTTCATCAAATTCACACATGTAAGTTAAGAATTTTGATAGTTAAGATGAAAAAGTAAAATCAGTAGATAGTCTGTCATTTTGTGCTAAGGTTATAAGAAAAAACACATTTTGTCTCCTCCCTCTGGGGTTTAATTTTTATGTATCTCCTATCTTAATCACCATGACATAGGCTTGAATTTATGCAAATGATTACCATAAATTGTTTTCTTCATGGTGATTCTCATATTTCAAGAATTAATTAGTTATACTATAGGGAAACTTTAATGTTTAATTAATAGAAGAAATTTAAGTGATCTTAATTGAGCAGAAAAGAATTTTTTTTCTAAAAGTTTATTCAGAATCCAGAGGTTTAAATAAAAATAGAAATGCTATGTAACGCATATGGCTATCAAAACCTACTAGTTTTTGTCATTGTTTCAATGTGCCAATGCATAGCCTAATTCTAAGTAAATGATGAATAGGTAAATACCAACATTTTATGGCATTTACATAAGTAAAATTCTCTCCTGACACTAAATAGGTCATCAGCATCTAACTCTCATTTGTTACCACCCTCCAACACTAAGTTGCTCTCAATAACCTGTTGAAACGTTTAATTCATTTTCAACTTTCCTAATCTGGCAAAACAGCACACCAAGCACATCTTTAATTTACTGCCTTTCCCTACTACATACAGAAAGTTCTGGGGTGTCTGGAATGGTTTAGCATACTAGGAGTGACATGTAGTAAAATTAGTTGGGGAAAGATATATTAATAAGCTGGAGATGATAAGGTATAAAGGAAAGATTTCAGAGCACAGGCCAGACATAACAGTTGGTTTCTTAGAAGTGAAAGATGTGCTTTACCTCTAATAGATCAAATAAAAAGTCATTATCCATTCTTTCTTCCTCATTAATCCCAGATCATTTCATAGAGTTTAAGACAATTCCTTTGTTTTGGTTGATTTGGCTGTTTGAAGGCAAGTAAAGAGTAAGGTCAGGCGTGGTAGTTCATGCCTGTAATCCTGGCCTCTTTGGGAGGCTGAGGTCAATGGATAACCTGAGGTCAGGAGTTGGAGACCACTCTGGACAACATGGAGAAACCCTGTCTCTACTAAAAATACAAAAATTAGCCAGGTGTGGTGTTGCATGCCTGTAGTCCCAACTACTCGGAAGGCTGAGGCAGGAGAATTGCTTGAACCTGGAAGGTGGAGGCTGCAGTGAGCTGAGATTGCACCACTGCATTCCAGCTTGGGCAACAGGAGCAAAACTGTCTCAAACAAAACAAAACAAAACAAGAATAAGACTGTAAAATACATCAAATTTAGTGTAAACTATTTTAAGTCCCATTTTAACCTTCAATTATATGATGCCTAATTTTATATGTCAATTTAGCTAGACCACAGTTCCCAGATAGTTAAACATTATTCTGGATGCTTTTGTGAAGATGTTTTGGGGTGAGCTTAACATTTAACTCTGTGTACTTGAGTAAAGCAGATTGGTGTCCTAATGTGATTGGACCACATTCAATCAGTTGAAGGCTTGACTAGAACAAAAAGACAGACCCTCCCCCAGTAGGAGAAAATTCTCCAACTGACTGCTTTTATACTTGAGCTGAAACATCAGCTCTTTCTGGGTATTGGGCCGACAGGCCTTTGGACTGGAATCGCACCATACGCACTCCATTGGCTCTGCTGGATTTGCTGAATAACACTACAGATCTTGAGACTTGGCAGCTTTCATAATCACATGAGTCAATTCCTTATGGTGAATGACTTTCTGTATACGTGTGTGTATGTGCATGTGTATGTATGTGTGTGTGTGTGTGTGTGCGCGTATTCTATTGGTTATGATTCTCTGAAGAACCCTAATACAAATGAGAATACAATACCTTGAGCTGCTGACTCTTTAGAGTCATACTTAAAATACTTACTTCTATTTATTTATGGACAACAGTGTACTTTGAGTATTCAAAATAGTAGTATTATTTTAACACTACATGCAATTATATCTATTCAGGATAAAGATATCTTGCAATGGCATACCTCTTTGTTTGAAACCAGAATGACAGACTGTAACCTGACCAAAGACTCCTTTCCATGGTTAGAAAACAATATTGAATATAAACTAAATAATGCCATCTACAAATGTAATCATAAAGTAAAGAGGGAAAAGTAAAGTAAAGAGTAAAGAGGGAAATATCAAGAGAGAAACCTCAGAAGAAGGAACACTGCTAGGACCCTCGTTCATCAGCCATGATCCCAACACACACATGCACATGCACACACACACACACACACATACACACATGCAAATTTTAATGTACTGAGTGGATGGGTCACACTTAGATGATTTCAAAGTCACACTTACCTTAAAGTTTGTTTATATATTGATAAATTTTATTTTTATTTTATTACTGATAATGCTATTTTAGTCCTTTTAGTTATATTATTATACTTTATTATGTAATCAAAGCAATTTATACCAGAACTGTTTAACATTTGTTTTATGTGTTGCCTATATAGTCTTTTATAGAGCTTTGAATATTTAGTCAGAAAACACTATCGTAATGGTGGTTTTGTACTGTGTTAATTGTGTTGATCTGAAAGTGAATTTCTCAGAATTCCCTTTCCTATGTGATTCTGAGTTAGTATTAACCACTAGGAAATTTGCATGAGATCTGGAAGGCAGAAGTAAAGGTTAATGTAGCATTCTTTCACCACAACAGTGCATCCTCAAGGCTTGCTAATATGCTGGGACCCCTTGGTGTCGAACAGCAGCTGAGCCTCACTTCCTCTTTCTCTTTATATATCCTTCTTCAGACTCTCTAAGTGCTGGACTAGATGTAGTTATAGTTACTTAGAGAAGGGTCCAGCTTCTTCTGTAGGTCACTCACATTGTCAAGGTTAAAGGTAGACAAAGGTGAGGACTTCAGTCTATCCGCATGGGTTCCAATTTATCCTCACAAATTCTAGTCTGTCCTCATTTCTCATTTCATGTTCAATATTTTTTCCCAACTGCTAGCCCTACTGAATATAGAGACTCTAGGCTCACCAGCAGATGCACAGGCGATAACCTTTCATGAATATATTCAACAACTTCCCCAATCCTGTCCATTGTATCTGTTATTCCATATAACTCATAGTAGCAATATGCTTCCCTAATTGAACCTTAAGTGACACAAGTGTTTTCTCTCTATACATGTTGGAATCAAATGCGTTTTATTCACTTTCACATTTAGGAAGTTCTCAGAGAGTAACTGAATTCTGTGTCTGTTTGTTTATGAATTCCAATTTTAAAATATGTATATCAACAGGATTATAAAATAAACACAAACACTTCTACAACAAGGAATATTTGTTGGTATAAATAAAATGTCCCACATTTTGGTTAAAAAACAAATTGTCTGCATTAAAATAAACACATGGGTTGACTAAAATCCTACAAATAATTTAATCTAAATCTTCCATTTATGGTTGAAGAAACAAAGGACTAGATACTTATCTGTGATCACAAAATAATGTTGTAGCAGAGCTGGGACCAAAATACACTCCAGCTTAACTTCCTCTCTCTGCCTACCTTCTTTACTCTTGACTTACTATCAAGTTTTGGGGAAAACCACTGGGAGTCTCAGTTGACTTCAAATTTACTAAGATTCAAAAGGGTGAGAAGGTGTTCAAACATGCTAATATGACAAAAGGTGGCATTAATATAGTATAGTACCTAGTGTAAGGAAGATTATAATTTCATATAGTCTTACCTGGTAAGACCATATTTGTGCATTTGAGCACCTAAAAGATCCTAGGTAATTTATAAAGAAGGTGAGCAGAATTATATGGGTGTCTAACACTATGACAAGCAAAGTCTAGAGAATCAGGGTTATTTTAACTGAAGAAGGGAAGAAATGGCAGATATAACTATAACCTAATATTTAAAGAACTTCCATAGAGAAAAATTAAATTTATTATGTACACTCTTTTAGAGTATAAATAAGATAAATGGTTAGATATTATAGAGGATGGTTAATATTTCAAAATACTTTTTTTAAAAAAATAGGTAATTTCCAAGCTAAATAGATTGTCATATAATGCAGTAAGCTTCCAATCAATGGAAGACCTCAGAGGCTTTGATGAAAATCTGTCAGGTAGTTTGCGTAAAGAATTCCCAATGGAGTGGACGTTAGAATTAATGACTTCTAAGACTCTTCATATTTCCTCTGCAGCTGTGAGTCTATTGTTTGAATGACAATGTTATAGGAATAAAGTAACAACCTCAATTATGTGAAAGTTGTATTTCTGCTATAACATGTAAAAGCTGCATTTTATCTTTCATATTTAGTTCTAAAATACCAACAACTCCCTTGAATGCTTCTTTTTTCTAGAATGAGCTAGATTTAATCTAGGTAAGTATACGTGGTGGAATAAAATTCAGAATGTCAGGAGGAAGGTACAGTATAAGTTTTTACTACACAAGGGGTAAGATCCCCAGGCACTCAATGATAAATATACTCTGGCTTGTGCCAGAGGACCCCGTTCACAGGCCAGAATGCTGGCTGTGAGCCACCAAGATGACACTCAAGTTGATCCCCAGAGAGTAATAGAGCTTTTGCAAGACACCAGACCAAGGAAAGGGGAGGGGGAGTACTTATCAGTGGCAGCTCAGCAAGCTGGGCTATTGGCATGGATTGTTTTACCATGGCAGTCACAGACAATAGAAGCAGGCCAAGAAACATCTTTTTTTATCCAGAAGTTGACACAAAGGATGTTGCTGAACTTAAACATCTTCAAGAAAGAGAGGTAAAGAGAAAAAGGATTTCACTGGACCTGACAACGATGCCTTTTAAAGAAGAAAACTAAGTAATCTTGTTTGACTTTTTTTTAATTAAAAAGTTGCCCTCCTTGAAATTCACAGCAACACTGGCAGATTCACAGGATAAGGCTAGAACAAAAGGCTTCCCCTGTGCACACAAGGAAAGCACACATGAAGTTAGCCTGGGGCCTTCTCTGAGAGGAAATAAAGTAAAGGAATCTTGAGTGCTTGTTGGAAAAGAAAAAAAAATGGCTAAAAACAGAATCTGATAAACAATTATAAGACTTAGAGTGAAAAGGGATCTTTGTTGCTGTCTAGGGAAGCCTGGCAAATATAGCAGCACCTTTCAATCCCTGTGGAGGCTATTAAAAATACAGTTAATTAAGCTACAATCCTCACTAACTGTGTCAGAATCTGATACTCAGACAGGTTTAGAAATCTCTAATCTAGAGCACCACAGAACATTCACCATACTTCTGCCCTAATACTTGTACTGCCATAACTGCTTTGGATTTCTACCCTGGCATTTCTTTAATAATCAGGTCCAGCAGTTAATGATAATTATCGTTAGTAGTATAGCTATGTCTTCCTATTTAGTAATCAAAACAGTCCTGAAAGATAACTCTAATCTCATTTTACGTATCAGAAAACCAAAGTGACGGGTCATTTTCCAGCCCCGAGAGCTGCTAAATGACATACTCGAAATTGTAACACAGAGATAGCACCTTAGCTCACATTCTAGCTCACTATACCGTATAGTAATAGATTGAACCAACCACATAGAATACCCGATATTAAATTTTTCAACCTACAAAAGTTATGATTTATATCATTTAATTCGAAAAGTTTGAAGTCTCAAAAGAAAAAGACAAGGCACCATATAAGAAATTACAGTGAAAAAATAAAGCTGCATGAACATTATGTTTTACAAGTTAATCTTTTTCTTTCAGTGCCTTGAAATTTGATGATACTAGAAATAAAATTTTCTGCTATTGATGGGAAATTCCTTACTTAGCTGACATCTTTCTGCTTGTGTTACTAAAGGATGGGTCAGAAGCCTGGGGCCTTCACTAAGCTGCAACAAGCTAGATGCCCTGGGAACACTATTTTAGGAGGTACTGACTCTCTGGTGCCAAACCAGCACTTGCATTTTCTGAGGGTAAATGGCTTCTTACATTTACTCCCTGGATGCCTCCTTTGCTCAATCTAGTCCTGGCTTTACACTTCATTTTTATTTCTGCTCCTATTCTTTTTATTCCACTTTCATTAACTCTATACCCAAAACTATACAAAGCAGGTAATTATAATTATGAGAATCAAATCCAAGAAAGCAAGAATTATTTGTGAATAAACTCAAAATATCACTTACGCTGCTTTGGGGAGAAAATACAAAGATTGAGCAGAGAAAAATGAAGCGTGTATTTAAAATAGAAAAAAAACCCAGTTAATTTAAAAAGTGGTTAAAGTTCCAACACTATGCTTACTGTCCATCAAGGCTATTTAGAATTGTATTTTCTTCATGCCATAGTGACACTTTGGTTATTATAACCAGGGCCATCCACTTTCTATTAGCTTTATGAACTGAGAACTTTCCCAATGCCCCAAATCATGCTTGCACAAAGAGACATGATTTACTAATCACATAAAAGAAACATGCGTTTTTTTTTTTTTTAAGAAGGAGGCAATCATAGAATCCCAGCGTACCAGAATGGAGAATGAAAAAGGTCCTTAGAAGCCACCTGAGACTCAGGGAGGAACACATTTTCTACTCAGCCCCCTTTCATAGAAGACAATCTTGCCTCTGTTTAAAGTATCATTAAAAAAGAGAACAAATCCTCTGTCAGACATCTTTACTAGTGTCAGAGAGTGTTCCTACTAGAGTGCTCTCTTCTTCATAGCCAAAATCTACCTTTTGCAGGTATTTTTTTTTTAAATCTTGCTCAGTGTCATCTAGCAACATAAAGCTATTAGCCTTTCTTTTCAAAAATTAGCTCTCAAATATTGAGATAGACTTTTATATTTGTTATAATTATCTACATTCAACAGTCCAGGCTCTTCCAATAAGCTGGACCAAGCCAAGACCTGTTTCTCTGAAAGTATCCCATTTTGCAGTGTGTTTTTAGAACTGTTAGTTAGAAATAAATGTTCATTCCCACTAGCTTTCTTTAGTATAGTACTGGAAGCTCTAACTAGGTATGCAGATTAGAAGAAAATGAGACTATTTCTATTTGCATTTGCCATGATTCTCTACGTAGGAAATCTCAAAAACTTTACAAAAACTCTTAAACTAATAAATTCAATAAGGTAGGAGGATACAAGTTTAGCACACAAAAATCAATCACAGTTCTGTGTACTAACAATGAGTATGCAGAAACTAAAATTTAAAATACAATGACAATTATAATTCCTCTGAATAAAATGAAATCATTTTGTATATACTTAAAATAGGATGTTTGCTAAAAATTACAAAATACTGATGAGAAAAATTAAAGACCTAAATAAATGGAAATATATACAAAGTATATGGATTGGAAGACTGAACATGATGAAAATGTCATTTCTCCCCAAATTGATTTATAAGTTTAATTCACTGCCTATCAAAATCTCAATAGGGTATTTTTGTAAACATAAGCTTATTCTAAAGACACAGGTCATAGGATGGCTAAAGAAAGCTTGACAAAGTAAAATGAACAGGAGGGATTATAGTCTTACTATAGGTATATAGGCTTACTATATACCTATGGTAAGCAAGATAGTATGGTATTGACAGGGGAATAGACACATAGGTCAACTGAACACACAGTGAACTAAAAAAACAGACCTACACAAATATGCTCAAAAGATGTTTTATAAAGGCAAAAAAGTAACTCAGTGGAACAAGGACAGACTTTTCAATAAAAGGTGCTAGAGCTATGGAACATCCATAGGCAAATAAGAAATAAAAGAATCTCCAACTATATCTTACTCTTTACATAAAAATTAATTCGAATGAATCACAAACCTAGATATAAAATATAATTTGACAAAAATGTTAAGAAAAAACATAGGATAAAAATCTCTATAATGAAGGGCTAATCAAAGATTGTTCTACTAGACACCAAAAGTAGAATCTAGAAAAGTAAAAAAAATATGAATTGGACCTCAACAGAATAAAAACATTTCCTCTGTGAAAGCCCATGGGAAAAAGATGAAAAACCAAACTACAGATGGGGAGAAATGTTTGGAGACTACATATCTAACAAAGGACTAGTATTTAAAATATGTAAATAATTTACAGTACCCAACAGTTAAACAAATAACAAACAAACAAGCAATTCAATTATAAAATGAGCAAAATACCTTTTATTGAAGATGTATAGAAGGGAATATACAGATAATTATATGGTTTGGCTGTGTCCCCATCCAAATCTCATCTTGAACTGTAGTTTTCATAATCCCCATGTGTCATGGGAGGAACTCAATGGGAGGTAATTTAATCATTGGGGCAGTTATATTCATATTATTATCATGATAGTGAGCAACTTCTCATGAGATCTGATTGTTTTATAAGGGGCTTTTCCCTGCTTTTGCTGGGCACTTTTCCTCCCTGCTGCCATGAGAAGAAAAACATGTCTGCTCCATTATTGTCAGTTTCCTGAGGCCTCCCCAGCCATGCTGAACTGAGAGCCAAACCTCTTTCTTTTACAAATTACCCAGTTCTGAGTATGTATTTATTAGCAGTGTGAGAATGGACCAATACAGTAAGTTGGTATGAGAAGTGGGGTGCTGCCCTAAAGATACCTGAAAACGTGCAAGTGACTTTGGAACTGGGTAACAGGCAGAGGTTGAAACTGTTTGGAGGACTCAGAAGAAGACAGAAAAATGTGGTAAAGTTTGAAACTTCCTTGTGACTTGGAGGGCTCAGAAGACAGGAAGATGTGGGAAATTTTGGAACTTCCTAGAGATTTATTGAATGGCTTCGACTGAAATGCTGATAGTGATATGGACAACAAAGTCTAGAATGAGGTGATCTCAGATGGAGATGAAGAAATTGTTGGGAACTGGAGCTAAGGTGACTCATTATGCTTTATCAAAGAGACTGGCAGCATTTTGCCCTTGTCTCAAAGTCCCTGGGAATCTTTGAACTTGAGAAACATCATTTAGGTTATCTGGCAAAAGAAATTTCTAAGTGGCAGAGCATTCACAAGGAAGCATAGCATAAAAGTTTGGAAAATTTACAGGCTGATGACGCAATAGAAAAGAAAAACCTGTTTTCTGAGGAGAAATTCAATTCTGCTTAAATTTGCACAAGTAACAAGGAGCCAAATGTTAAACTGCAAGACAATGGGAAAAATGTCTCCAATGCCTGTCAGAGATCTTCCCATCACAGGCCCAGAGACTTAAGAGGGGAAAATGGTTTCATGGGCTGGACCCAGGCCCCACACTGCCAGGCACAGGGCCCCCTTTCTCTATGTAGCCTCAGGACACAGGACTCTGCATCCCACCTGCTTCGGCCCCAGCCATGGCTAAAAGGGGCCAAGATACAGCTCAGGCCATGGCTTCAGAGGCAATGCCTTCCATGTGGTATTGAGCCTGTGGGTGTACAGAAGACAAGAATTGAGGTTTGGGAAACCTTGGCCTAGAATTCAGAAGATGTATGGAAATGCCTGGATGTCCAAGCAGAAGTTTACTGCAGAAGTGGAACACTCATGGATAACTTTTGCTAGCACAGTGCAGAAGGGAAATGTGGGGTTGGAGCCCCTACACAGAGTCCTCACTGGGGCACTGCCTAATGGAGCTGTGAGAAGAGGGCCACCATCCTATAGACCCCAGAATGGTAGAGTCCCCAAACAGCTTGCACTATACACCTGGAAAAACCATAGACACTCAATGCCAGCTGTGAAGGAAGCTGGGAGGCTGTACCCTGCAAAGCCATAGGGGCAGAGCTGGCCAAGGCCATAGGAATCTACCTCCTGCATCAGCAAAACCTGGATGTGAAACATGGAGCCAAAGGAGATTATTCTGGAGCTTTAAGAATTAATGACTACCCTCTTGCCTTTCAGACTTGCATGGGGCCTATATCCTTTATGTTTTGGACAGTTTCTCCCATTTGGAACAGATGTATTTATCCAATGCCTGTATCCCATTGTATCTAGGAAGCTAACTTGCTTTTGATTTTAAAAACTCATAGGTGGAAGGAACTTGCCTTGTCTCAGATGAGACTTCATACTTGAATATTAAAGTTAATGCTTGAATGAGTTAAGACTTTGGGAAACTGTTGGACAGGCATGATTGTCTTCTGAAATGTGAGGACATGAGATTTGGAAGGCATGAGGGGCAAAATTATATGGTTTGGCTGTGTCCCCATCCAAATCTTATCTTGAATTATAGTTCCCATAATCTCCACATGTTGTCCATGAGAGACCTGGTGGAAGGTAATTGAATGATGGGGGCAGTTACCTTCATACTATTCTTGTGATAGTGAGTGAGTTCTCATGAGATATGATGGTTTTACAGGGGGCTTTTCCCTCTTTTCCACTGGGCACTTCTCCTTGCTGCTGCCATGTTAAGAAAAACGTGTTTGCTTCCCCTTCTGCCATGATTGTAAGTTTCCTGAGGCCTCCCCAGTTATGCTGAACTGTGAGTCAATTAAACTTCTTTCTTTTATAAATTACTGAGTCCCATTTATGTCTTTATTAGCAGTGTGAGAATGGACTAATTCATATGGCATATAAGCACATGAAAAGATATTCAACATAATCAGCTGTGTTCAGCCATCACAGAAACACAAATTAAAAGCACAATGAGATATCACTACACAACTATCAGAATGGCTAAAAAAAAAAAAAAAAAAAGAAGTGACAACTCCAAATGCTGGCAGGGATTCAGAAAAACCAGATCACTCCTGTATTATGGAGGATAATTTAAAATGGGACAGCCATTCCAGAAAACAGCTTGGACAATTTAAAATGGGACAGCCGTTCCAGAAAAAAACCTAGCATGAAATTACCACATGACCCAGCAATTGCACTCTTGGGAATCTATCATAGAGAAATGAAAACTTTATTTTCATAAAAAGACCCCCAAAAAACAAATGTTCAAAACAGCTTTCTTTGTTATAGCTGAAAACTGGAACTCATCTGGATACTCTATAATAGGTGAACGTTTAAAGAAACTGTGGGTCATACAAACCATCAAATACATCAACCAAAACGAATGACCTATTAGTGAAATTGTTGGTTCTGACCTGCAGACCCTGACCCAGCGATGGATGAACAAATGCACTCAAACACAGATATCGAGTTAAAGAGCAGACTAGGGGACCAGACCACTCATAGCCACCCAGGAGAGTACTGTAAAGAGTCAGGAGCCATGGTCCCCCACAAGCTGGCCCCACAGACCTTGGACCTTTATTTAGTACAGATTTAATGACAAAGGCCTGAAGCAAACACCATTTGTGGATAATTAACATTGCAGACCCCCAAGTAGAGAGCAGTCTTGCGCCTGTGGAAAATCAAAGATCCATCTTAGTACCACATGAATAAACTAGCTCTTTAGACAAACTCTCCTACATTCCCTTGTTACCTGCTCTATACTATGAGCTCAAGGTGAGGGAATTAGGCTGCCTTCAGCCACAAACTCCTCTCGAGGCTTTTGTGAAAACCTTCCAGCCTTCCAAGAAGGTTTGCATCCTTTTCCTACAATTTCTTTCACCATCCTGACTGAACTCCTACATGAAAGCAAGAATTTGAATGGATCTCTAGGAATTTATGCTAAGTAAAAAAATTCCAGTCTCAAAAAGTGATTGACTTATGATTACATTTTATATCATTTTTGAAATTATATCTTTTTTTAAAAAATTTACTTTAAGTTCTGGGATACATGTGCAGAACATTCAGGTTTGTTACACAAGTATACATTTACTGTGGTAGTTTGCTGTACCTGTCAACCCATCATTTAGGTTTTAAGACTTGCATACATTAGATATTTGTCCTAATGCTCTCTCTCCCATTGCTCCCTCACCCCAACAGACTCTGATGTGTGAGGTTCCCTTTCCTATGTCCATGTGTTCTCATTGTTCAACTCCTGCTGAGTGAGAACATGCGACATTTAGTTTTCTGTTCCTGTGTTAGTTTGCTGAGAATGTCCCTGCAAAGAACATAAACTCATTCTTTTTTATGGCTGCATAGTATTCCATGGTGCATATGTGCCACATTTTCTTTATCCAGTATCATGTTTTAAAGCAAAGGTAGATTAATGGTTGCTGGGGTTTAGGGACAGGAAAAAGGGCACAAGAGGGAGGGAGGTGTGGTTCTAAAAGGGGCAACACAAGGGATCTTTATGGTGTTGGAACTGCAGTGACTTGACTGTGGTGGTGGTAGATACACAAGTCTTCATAGACGTCAAAATCTGATGGTACTTAATACACACACATACATGAGTACAGATATAACTGAGGAAATCTGAATAAGATTTTAATATAGTTTGGTTGTGATATTATAATTTTTAAATTGCTGCTATTAGGGGAAATTGTCCTATGTCTTTTCAAGAGCCTTTCTCGTCTCAGCTTTCTTTCAGTCCCTGAATATATCAGAGAGTTTCAACCAGGGACTAATTTTTGCCACATTGAAGTTTCTAGACTTTAAGAAAGCAAGCAAATGACTTCTCACTTAACATGCTAGCAATAGTAGCATAGGAAAGTCCTAGCTGGAGCAACAGTGAAAAAATAACTAGTAATTACCTTACTGCAGGCTATGGGGATTGACATTAAAAACACAGAAACCCAAATCCTCAAATCCAGGGTTTTCTTGAAAATTAATGTAGGACTTTTCAAAAGGTAAGAATCTCTTTTATGCGATGTGAACAAAAAAAAAAGCCTTATTTTTGTATGTGCGTAATTCTTGCTGTGTGGATGTAATTTTTATTGCAAAAATGAGTTGCCCTCATGCAAAAGAACAAGTTATTTTTTATTTGTAAAATGTGTGGAATCTCAAGTACAAGCTATGGCAATAGCATGGAAAAGGTTTCTCTCATGAAATTAAAATCTTACTAAAAGGGTCCTGAGGGATGGGTGAAGATGCAGAAGGTTAGTTAAGGTAGTTTAGTTTGGTTTCTCTATTAGTCTTTTTTAAATGTGTATAAATGTAAGGGGTATATAAATACAGTTTTGTTACATGAATATATTGTGTAGTGTTGAAGTCTTGGCTTGTAGTGGTACCAGTGCCTAAATAATGTACACTGTACCTGTTAAGTAATTTCTCATCCCTCACTCCTCTCATATTCCCACCCTCTGAGTCCAAAGATTATAACCAAATAGCAGAGAACAACAGGAAGGTAAGATGGCAGCCTCCCTATGGAGTCAAACAGGTATTTCAGAACCAAAAAAGTGAGGCAAGATGCTTATAAAGTTGTGGCTGCTCTTGGTGGAAAAAGTAGAGAAAACCATCTGTTCAAAAATGGACCAAGCTATAAATATTAGAAGCAATTTGGCACCTCTGCATGTCCCTCTGTATGCAATGCTTTGTACGATGCACTAGTTTAAAATTTCTTGCATTTCAAATTTTATCTTTTGTTGCTTTTCATACACTTCTTGACATTCTGTTGTTCTTACCTGTATGAAGGGTATTTTGTCTGCATTTAGGCCTGAGTTTTTAAGAGAAAAAGAGAGCAATGTCCTTAGGGAAGAGCCAGTGACAATGGATTCTAATAAAGTGCCCAAGAGAAAGATACATCTCACAAAGAAGGATTGGGGCCTCTTCTGGAGCCAGAGCTCTCCATTTGCTAAGCTTTGAAGCTCATATGATTTTATCCCTAAGTCGACAGTTTTTTCACCCCCTTGCCTTTTACTCCCAAAGTCTGTTGCTAATATTAGGAACCATTTACTCTGAAGCTTCATCTTGAGTCGGCTATAGTTTACAACTCAGTTTCTGCTCTCACTCTTCTGGCTGAGTCACACTTTCTAGATTGCTGCCATCATAGTCTGTTGTTGATCCAAAGTCATTTTCCACCACTTGCTTCTTAGAGGCCTTCACATTCAAGGTGGTATCACTTGCTGATGCACTATTATGGGAGAGGAGGCACTGAATATAAAAGAAACAAAAGATGTACTCCTGTTTTTGGAAAGTTTGTAAGTCATGAAAAGGGTTTGGGAAGGCTTAGAAAGCAATTTGCAAATATACATATTAATATAGTACAAACAGAGTACTATATTAAGACCAGGCACAATCTAACAAGCAAAGGAAGGATAATAAAAATAAAAACTAGAATTATGAAGTCTTTTCTAATTTATTAATTCCTCCCTTGCCTTATTTCATTGGTTACAACCCTGTCAAATAAAGACCTAATGCTTTATTAAATCTCCGTTTTGCTGATAAAGGAAAATAATTGGGGCTCAGAGTTTGCCATTGTTGTGGCCACCCTGAGGCTCTGAGCCCTTGTTTTTCTTTCTATATGCCACCTTCAAAATAAGCAGATGAGATGGATTTTAAACATTCCTGTGTTTGGAATAGGACTCTATGGGAAGTAAAATTATGTGCAATGGCAGACAGAAGTGGAGAGAACATTATAGTGTGCTGTTAACCTTAAAGCAAACAAATAAAAACAAACTCTTCACACAAATAGAAACTATTTTTTATTTTTAAAAATGTGAATAATGCACACCACCTTTTTGGTTGGGAGACAGTTTCTGTGGACTCATCTTTTCTCTCTGGCTTTGATAACTTTGTATATCTTAAATGCATAACTTGAACAAATCAGGTAATCAATCTACTCTCTTTGTCCTATACATAAATGGGGCATAATAACACTTTCATTGATGACAACTAACTCAAAAGAGTTCAAATTTTCTTATAAACATCAGTCTTCAACATGTCTCTTTGCAGCAAGGAGGCCAGTGTTAATTTTCATGAGGCTGCCTAAGGGGACCGTGATACATGAGTTCTTTCTGAGGTAAAAGGTAGTCTAGGCAAACTATGAACTGTTTCACAGGCATAGAAGCTATGGCCATGTGATGTAAGCCACAGCATTCCCTTCAAACTAAGGTTCTCTGCATCACACGTTAAGAAGAACAAAAGTAAAACAGAGAAGCAGGGAGAGGCATGGAAGAAAAAGTCATAACCTTTCCCAGAATCAAAGGGCAGCTATATATGTTGGGGAAAAATTTCTATGGTTTTTTTTAATATCGGTGTTAAAGGTCATATCCATCTGTCTCTGAGGGGAGGGGGAAATGAGTTTTCCCTTCCATAGTTAGACGTTCATTTCTATCTACACTGAATGAAGTCCACAACATAAAATGCCATGCAGGTAAGTAGAGAGAGATGCAATATTAGTCTATAATTTGCAACATCCATCATATTTCATCAGTGTAGAAATGTACAAAATGTGCAGACCCAACTGACAGGATTGCCAAAGGAACCTCCTCCTCCATTGTGCTTCTATCCCTCTCTGCTTGCCTTGCACGTCCAACTCCTGTGCACTACTGTTTGCCAGTGCATTATTTTGGGATTGTATCATCAGCTATTTATGGAGCAGCTATTCTGTCCTAAGAATGTGCTGCCCTGACAGACGAGAGATTAGTGAGTTGTAGTCCCTGACCCCAAGATGCTGACTGGTTAAAATAATCTAGGTGGCCTCGAACTGCAGAACCTTGCCTATGGTTAAGGGCTACAGTGCAAGCACAGAAAGAGTTCTGAGATGCAATATAGCAAATTAAAAAGAGCTAAATATTGAGGGTTGGAAGGTCTTTGCTATATTACTCATTTTCTCCTACTAATCTATGGCCATAAATATTATCTATCTGTACCTTAATGAATGTATCTGTAGTCTGTAAATAATATCAGCTGCCTGGCCTACAGCAGGACACTATTGTGAAGGACACATGAGTTCATGCACTTTGATGAGAGTTTTAAATGATATTATCTGAAAGATGGAAGCAGTTAAAAATGAGAATTAAAGTGAAGAGTGCTAGAAAGAGGCCAGGAGGCTAACTATGGGCCAAATTATAAAGAAACTCAGACCAAGATGAGGAAAACTGTCAGCAGAGAAAAGAATTGAGCAGACAGGCAGAATGAAGCAGAGATGCCAGGAGAGGGTCCCTGAGGAGGGAGAGGGGAGGAGGCTGGAGAAGAGAGAGAGAGAATGGTATAAAGCAGATGTAACGTGGTACAGCAGTCTGTCAGAATGCAAGCCACTGAAAGGCAGAGAGCATCTTTGAATATACCTACAATACTGAAAATAGTGGGCCATGTATTGCACCTATAGTAGATACTTAATTCATATTTGCTGAAATAAAAAAAAACTTGCCATATTAGGAGATCTTTTGGCTCTTTTGCCAAAATCATCAGAGAGAAGATACATTTTCATTTCTTACAAAATTACTCCTTCTGTTTTTCCCCTTCAGGCTCTATTCGCACTGAGAAAATGAAATTCAGTTTCTTTGAGAAGTGCAGCAAGCTGTAAACACACATATTATAAATGCCAAAATAATATTGACTTCAAAATAATAGTTATTAGGTATTACAAATAGTTATAATTATTGAGAAAATATAGTAACTGAGTATGAGACCTCTCAGAAGCTGAGTGAACTTAGGCAAAAAAAAAATTATGTTTGTCAGAGTAAATCATTGAGACATTCATTTGTGTGAGGTGTTTAAGTTTCTTTTTTGCAGTCTACATTCCTCTGTTTCAAGGAGACAGACAGCTGTTCATGTACTCATAGCTCAGGGTTGACACTGCTGCAGGGAACTTATCATGATCACCTCAACACAGATTCCTGAGGAAGGTGGGAAATCATGTAATGCCTTTGAGGAGGAAGGCAAGTTCTTGAAGAAGAACAAGAGAGAACAGAGGCAGAATAGATTTCCCAAGTCAGGAGAGGAGAAAAGCCCTTCAAAATCTGGAAATGTTTGCCCTGCTTTTTGGCACAGTTTTAGGGAGGTAGAAAATCCCAGGGCAGAGCTGGCTGGCTGGTGCATCCCCAGAGGGTAAGGAGTAAAAGTTCAGCTTCTGGGTATGACAGAGATTTTTCTGCCCAGGTGTGGCATAAAAGCAACATGGACACTTCCTTTCAGGGACCACGTAGGTTTAGGAAATAAAAACATCATATGCAAACCACAAAACACAGTGCTCTCCCCAAAAGGCCTACTTTGAGTAAAACCCTAGAATCATTTTATGCTCCCCCCAGAAAAAAAAATCCCAGCTAACAACAGATAATCAAATTACTCCTATAGGAAATGAAATAATTTAATGTCACATTTGATTCTATATTAGAAAAATAGACTACCTGAATATGAGTCTTTAATAGCTGACCATCTGATTATTTATCCTGTTAACATTAAAGAAGCATGTTTTCGGTAGGATATTTTCTCTAAGATACAAATTGGGTATAAACATGAAACTTGGCAATCCCTTAAACACAAATTTGCAGAGAAAAAAAGAGAAAACAAGGAGCACTACTTTAAATATGCTGTCAAAACACAGTTTTCACAAATTTTTAGTTTAAAGATCTAACTGGCTTTTATTAGTGAAATTAGAATTGGGCAGCATTTCTTTCTGTAAAATAGAATAAGTGCTCCAATGAGTTCATCAGAGAAGGTGGGCTTTATAGGCAAAAAGGGGCTCAATAAAGCAAAAATAAGGAACATAAAATGGATTGATCATTTCAAAGTTATTTTCCATATAAGGTTAAAGCAGAGGGAACTTTCTTATCATGCAAGCTAGAACACAGTAAGAGTGGATTTTGCTATTGTCTCTCTTTATCTATTTCTTTTCCTGATTTTTCAGAAGGCCAGATAAATGACATAATTTAGGTTTGGTGAGTGACTCTATTTTGGTTTGTTGGAACACGGTGCAGGAGCTGAGTTCAAACCTATGGCCTCCCATGCATTTTGTTTAACAGTGTTCTCCTTTTGCTCAGGTCTTGCCTAGTTGAAGAATGTGACCAAAACTTACAGCATCAGTGCTATTATCAGTCACCATCATTTTTGGTTTTTCAGTCACATGTCATAGGTTATAGAGTCTTTGTTACTACTCGTTTGAGTTTTGTCACTCTAGCCAAAGAGAGGCCATTTGGCATTAAGAAGAGGGCTGCATGCAGGCAATTAAAACTTTTGAGAAGATATAGTACATCAGGAAGAATACTGTCATGACTGCCAGGAGGATAATACTGAGTTTGGAGTATGTTCCTTAACCAAGGTCACCGTGAGTCAAATCAACTCATATGGGACTGATCAAAGAATGAGGCCAACAAGAAATCCACCAGACCAAGTAGCCTGTACGTTACTTTTTTGAAGAGTCTTTACAATGCTCAACATATTTATCCATGTGCAACAGCAAGTGTTAGCAACCGCACAATACAATCGGAAGAAATATGGGTCAGTTTTACTACCCTTACAATATGATCAAGAGTAAGGGAATCTCATAACTGCAGGTTTGCTGATGAGAATGGAACTCTTAAATCTGAGCCACATCGAGTGCTTAGATGCAGGCATGTTTGGGCTGCTCTGGCAGTCTGATGGCATTGGCCTGCCAGGAGCCTATTTGCATAAGGATTCAGGGACTCTCTTGGGTGGACACTTATTCCAAAGAAAGGACAGGCAGACCAAATGGTTAAACAAAGTCATTGTTGTCAATCAGAGAAGTGACCCTGAGTATAACTTAGTGTTTGTAACCTGGAATTGCCTTCCAGCTAAATTCCTATGAACTCATATCTTATTCTAAGGAGAAGAAAAAACTGAAAAACCAATTTGTTCATTTTTTCTAAGTTACTAGGAAACAGGGTTGCTGTGCAATAGATTTGAAAAGAAACAAATCTATTCCTCCTGTGTAACTGAGACTTTGTACCACTGACCATCACTGCCTCATTCCCCTAAACCTCCAGCTTCTGGTAATTACCATTCTACTCTCTGCTTCTATGAGTTTGATTGTTTTAGATTCCACATGTAAGTGAGAACATGGGATATTTGTCTTTCTATGCCTGGTTTATTTCACTTAGCATAATGTTCTCCAGTTCCATCTGTATTGTTACAAATGACATAATTTCTTTTTTTAAAAAAAAAGCCAAGTAGTATTCCATTGTGTATATATACCACATCTTCTTTAGCTATTTATCTGTTGAGGGACACAGGTTGATTCTATAACTTGGCTATAGTGAACAGTGTTGCAATGAATGTTAGCATGCAGACATCTCTTTGACATACTGATTTTAAATCTTTGGAGTAAAATACCCAGAATGGAAATTGCTGTATTGTATGGTAGTTCTATTTTAGTTTTCTGAGGAAGCTCCATATACTTTTTCATAATGGCTTTATTAATTTACATTCCTACCAACAATATACAAGGTTTCCCTTTTCTCCTCATCCTCACCAATACTAGATATCTTTTGTCTTTTTCACAATGGCCATTCCCACAGGTGTTGGGTGATATCTCATTGTGGTTTGTGGTTTTGATTTGCATTTCCCTAATGATATGTTTATACATCTGTTAGCTATTTGTATGCCTTTTTTTGAGAAATGTCTATTCAGGTCTCTTGCCGATCTTTTAATTAGAGTGTTTGTTTTCTTTCTATAGAGTTAAGTTTTAAAAAAAATGTTTTTTGTATGTTAATCTCTTATCAGATGTGTAGCTTACAAATATTTTCTACCAATTCCTGGGCTGTCTTTTTACTGTGTTGTTTCTTTTGTTATGCAGAAGCTTTTTTGATTTAATGTGATCCCATTTAACTATTTTTGCTTACGTTGCCTGTGCTTTTGGAGTCAAATGTAAATAACTCATTGCCCAGATAAATGTCACTGGAGTTTTCCACTTGTTTTCCTTTATAGCTTCAGGTCTTATGTTTAAGTCTTTAACCCATTTTGAGTTAATTTTTGTATATGGAATGAGATAAGGTTACCATTTTATTTTTCTGCCTATGGATATTTAGCTCTCTCAACATCATTTATTGTAGAGACTGTCCCTTTCTCATTGTGTATTCCTAGCACCATTGTCAAAAATCAAACATGAAAACATTGTGAGACTTGAGAGGAGAAAAATCAATTGAATGTACATGCATGGGTTCATTTCTGGACTTTCTATACTATTGAATTGATCAATATGTCTATTTTTATGCCAGTACCATGCTGTTTAATTATGATTACTTTATAGTATAATTTGAATATTCAATAGATTTAAATTTATCAGACTCATACAGAATGGGTCTGTGACAATTAATAGAATTGTTAGGAATCAATAACATAAATATATTTAGAACATTTCCCCAAAATTGAAAATTAAACACTATACTTCTGAAAAACCCATAGGTCCTGAGAGAATCATAAAGGATATCAGAAGATATTTTAGATTGAAAGATGATGAAAAACATAATATATTACAATTTGTGAGACACAACTAAGGCAATTCTTAGACCAACATTTACAGAATTAAATACCTATATAATAAAAGAAGAAAAGTTTAAAGTATAATCTGGGAACACAACTTTCTTTCTTCGTTTTTTCTGCTGAGGTTGTTTCAGCTTATCAAGGACTCCAGATACTCAGTTCTAAGTTGTCTGAACATTTTGAGGGCTCCATAATCTGTTAGTACCCATAAAGGGCAGAAATCTGTGGAGTGAGGCAGCTAAATTATTTTTTACCAAAGGCAGGCTGAGAAATTTTTCTTCAGCTTCATAGGCAACAGAGGGCTTAGCAAAAGAGGGGCTATGAAAAGAAAAGGAAGTAAGTGACAGAAACCTCATTGTAGCTGATAGAACTTATTCATAAGTAAATGTGAAAAGAATAAACACACAGAGTTTCCTTCAGAAATAATACGGGGTGGGGTAGCTTTAGAGGCAGGTAATAACTTGAAGGAAGTTAAAGGTCAGTGGCACACATATGATAGCAAATTCTCCCTGAGTGATTACAATATAGCCATGTGTACAGAGAAGGTCCAGCCTGTGGCCTTTTAAAAAAGTCTAATTTAGTAAGACATTGCATTTGTTATCTATTGCTGTGTAACAAGTTATCCTCAAACATAGTAGCTTGAAATAACAAAGTTTATTTTCTCTTAGTTTCTGTAGGTTGGAATCCAGACCCAGCTCATCAAAATCTTTGGTTCAGGGTGTCCCAGAAGCTGCAATTGAGGTATGCACTGGGCCTCCAATGTCTAAGCCTCAACTGAAGAGGAATCCACTCAAGACTACTCATGTATTATTGGCAGGATTCCATTCATTTTAGGTGTTAGACTGAGGGATTCAATTTCTCGTGGGCTTTTGGTTGAAGGCCACCCCCTCTCCTTTCCAGATGATTCCCTCCAACATGGCAGCTTGCTTCATCCAAGCATGCAAGTGGAGAAGTCAAAGGGAAGAGAGTCCAGCAGGGTAAAAGGCACAATCTCTTGTAACCTAACTACAAAAGTGACATTCTATCACTTTTGTCAGATTCCATCCATTGGAAACAATTAGGTCCAGCCCACAGTGAAGGGGAGGCCATGGGTACCAGGCCATGGGTATTACTGGGAGCCATTTCAGAAAGCTGCCACAGATAGGAAAACAGGTAAGGGGTGGGGAAGAGATTTATCCACACTGCCAGGGCATTTACTCTTGGAGAGTGATGTCCTAAACATTCAACACTGGGACATTAAGCCCCTAAGGTGCTCAGACAACAACCATGCTTAGATGCATGGAGTTATGTACAAGGTAGGGCATTAGGCAGGCCCTGAGTGAAGAGATTTGTCTGAGATTAAGGTGAACATACATGAGAGCAGCATGAAGCCATTCCCCTTGAACTGGGAATACAGGAGGAAGTAGCTAATGAGGAGAAAGAGTGAATGATTATGTTACAGCACATAGGAAGTTCTACTTGCTTTTAAAATATTTATTTTACACAATTTAATAGATAATCTTCTATTTTTTAAATTATACTTTAAGTTCTGGGGTACATGTGCTGATCTTGCAATAGAAAGGCAATCATTAAAAAATCAGGAGACAACAGATGTTGAAGAGGATGTGAAGAATAGATAACCTTAAATAACATTTTAATAGACTTTTTTTTGTGAATGTATGAGTGGGTTTCTCTAGTCCCTATACCATCAATGAATGCCTGAATATAAAAGTTTGAGAAGTCCAGTTAATGTGATTCATTTAAGTGTTTTTTAAACTTCAGCTATTTTAGTACTTCCTTTGTGACTTTTTCCAGGGTTGTATTAATATTAGGCAATATTTTAAAAAAGTTTAATGTGCATTTTAACTCTGATATATTTTAAGAATATTTTATAATCACTGATGGACCCAGAAATCTATAATTACTGGTCATAAATATTATTGTTATGTACATTGAAATTGATGTATGTGTATAAATATTTTTAAATATTTGTCTATGTACCTCATCTCCAGTGATAGGAAAATTGAATTAAGAAATTATATAATGGAAGGAACATGTACTTTGGGTTTGAATCATGACTTTGCCATTTTCTATTTATTAAAATATAGGTTAAGTAAGTAATAGTTGATTAATTTGAAACTCAGACTTCTTTTTTACAAAATTGGGATAATAGTATTCACCTTGAAATACTATTGTTCACTTTTAATGAGATGATATTCATGAAAAGGATTATACTTAGTATTTAATAATAACTGCAAAAATAATATAGGTGGACAGATCCAAGATGGCCAATTAGGAGCAGCTCAGGATTGCTGTTCCCAGCAAAAGTACGGAGGGTGAGTGGATGCTGCATTTCCAGATGGATTTTTATTGCCCACAGACCAGGAGATTCCCAGGTGGAGGAGCCCCATGGGTTGCCAACACGGCTGTTTTGGCCTTTGCGGTGGTTCTCCCCACAAAATCCAGGGGTCCGGGTGCCATTTTAGCTGGTGATTGGAGCTCCTGTGATAGAGAGTCACCCATTCAATTGATTAAAAAAAAAGTGGGGGGGACTGAAACAGGGAGCCAGGCCAGGAGATTCCCGGGCAAAAAACACCACGAATCTCTGCATGGCTGTTTCAGCCAGCGCAGTGGGTCACTGCATGGGAAATCACACAGATCCCAGTGCCTTTTCAACAGGCGACTGGAAGAGCTGGGACACAGAGTTGCCTGTTCAAGTAAAAAAAAAGGGCTCTGAGACAGGGAGCCAGGTGATCAGGCTTGGCTGGTTCCACTCCCACAAAAAAACAGGAATCTGAAACACTCTGGATTGAGAGATTCACAGCAAGTGCAGCTGAACCCGGGATGGTCCAGCTCTGTGGGGGAGGGGTGTCCGCCATTACCGAAGCAGTCCACCACTATGTAGGTAGTTCACCATTGCTGAGGTAGCCCGCCATTGCCAAGGCAGCCCGCCATTACGGAGAAAGTCCACCATTATAGAGGTGAGCTGCCATTGCTGAGGCAGTTCTAATCATACCCGTATAAACAGGACTGCAGGGAAGTTCGCACAGCAGCTGAGCGGAGCCCACAGCTGCTCAGCAAAGCCTCTGCAGGCAGACAGTGACAAGGCTGCTTCCTGGCTGGGCAGGGCAGCCCTAAAAAAGGGCAGCAGCACAACAGAAACTCATAAATAAAGCCCTAAATCCCCAGGACAGAACACCTGGGAAAAAGAAAAGGGGTTTATGAGTTCTGCTGCAGCAGACTTAAATGTACCTGCCCAGTAGCTCTGAATGAACAATGGAGCTCACAGCTAAGCATGTGAGCTCCTATAAAGGACAGACTGTCTCCTCAAGCAGCTCTCTGACCCCCATATATCCAAAGAATCACCTCATAAAGGAGAGCTCAGACTGACATCTGGTGGGTATCCTTCTGGGACAACATAGCAGAAGAAGAAACTGGCAGCAACCCTTACTGTTCGGCAGCCACTGCAGGTGATCCCCAGGCAAGCAGGGCCTGGAGTGGACCTCAGCAGTCCTACAACAGAGGGCCTGAATGTTAGAAGGAAAAGTAAGAAACAGAAAGAAATAACTTCATCATCAACAAACTGGACGTCCACTCAGAGACCCAATCTGAAAGTCAACAACTACAAAGATGACAGGTGGGTAAATCCACAAAGATGGGAAGAAACCAGCGCACAAAGGATGAAAACACCTGAAACCACAATACCTCTCCTCCTCCAAGCGATCACAACTCCTCACCAGCAAGGGAACAAGGCTGGATGGAGAATGAGTGTGAACAATTGACAGAATCAGGCTTCAGAAGATGGGTAATAAGAAACTTCTCTGAGCTAAAAGAACATGTTCTAACCCAATGCAAAGAAACTAAGAACCTTGAAAAAAGATTTGACGAAATGCTAACGAGAATAAACAACCTAAGAGTGGAATATAAGTGAATTGATGAAGCTGAAAAACACAACGTGAGAACTTCACGAAGCACGCACAAGTTTCAACAGCCGAATTGACCAAGCAGAAAAACGGATATCAGAGGTCGAAGATCAACTCAATGAAATAAAATGAGAAGGCAAGATTAGAGAAAAAAGGGTAACAAGGAATGAACAAAGTCTTCAAGAAATATGGAACTACGAGAAAAGACCTAATCTACATTTGATAGGTGTACCTGAATGTGACGAAGAGAATGAATCCAAGCTGGAAAATACTCTTCAGGATATTATCCAGGAAAACTTCCCCAACCTAGCAAGACAGGCTGATGTTCAAGTCCAGGAAATACACAGAACACCACAAAGATATTCCACAAGAAGAGCAACACCAAGGCACATAATCGTCAGATTCACCAGGGTTGAAATGAAGGAGAAAATACTAAAGGCAGCCAGAGAGAATGGTCGGGTTACCCACAAAGGGAAGCTCATCAGACTCATAGCAGCTCTCTCAGCAGAAACTCTACAAGCCAGAAGAGAGTGGGGGCCAATATTCAACATTCTTAAAGAACTTTCAACCCAGAATTTCATATCTGGCCAAACTAAGCTTCATAAGTGAAGGAAAAATAAAACCCTTTACGAACAAGCAAGTACTCAGAAATTTCATCACCACAAGGCCTGCTTTACAAGAGCTCCTGAAAGTGGCACTAAACATAGAAAGAAACAACCAGTACCAGCCACTCCAAAAACATACCAAATGGTAAAGAGCATCAACACAATGAAGAAACTACATCAACTAATGGGCAAAACAGCCAGCTAGCATCAAAATGGCAGGATCAAATTCACACATAACAATATTAACCCTAAATGTAAATGGGCTAAATGCCCCAATCAAAAGACACAGACTGGCAAATTGGATAAAAAGCTGAAACTCATCTGTGTGCTGTATTGAGGAAACACATCTCACATGCAAGGATACACAAAGGCTCAAAATAAAGGGATGGAGGAAGATTTACCAAGCAAATAGAGAGCAAAAAAAAGCAGGAGTTGCAATTCTCGTCTCTGATAAAATAGACTTTAAACCAACAAAGATCAAAAGAGACAAAGAAGAATATTACATAATGGTAAAAGGATCAATGCAACAAGAAGAGCTAATGATCCTAAATATATACGCACCCAATACAGGAGCACCCAGATACATAAAGCAAGTTCTCAATGACTTACAAAGAGACTTAGACTCCCACACAATAATAATGGGAGACTTTAACACCCTATTGTCAATATTAGACAGATCAACAAGACAGAAAATTAACAAAGATATCCAGGACTTGAATTCAGACCTGGACCAAGCAAACCTAATAGACATTTACAGAACTTTCCACCCCAAATCCACAGAATATACATTCTTCTCAGCACCACATCACACCTACTCTAAAATTGACCACATAATTGGAAGTAAATCACTCCTCAGCAAATGCAAAAGAATGGAAATCATGACAAACAGTCTCTCAGACCACAGTGCAATCAAGTTAGAACTCAGAATTCAGAAACTAACTCAGAACTGCACAGCTTCATGGAAACTGAACAACTGGCTCTAGAATGTTGACTGGATAAATGATGAAATGAAGGCAGAAATAAAGATGTTCTTCAAAACCAACGAGAATGAAGACACAATGTACCAGAATCTCTGGGACACATTTAAAGAAGTCTCTAGAGGAAAATATATAGCAATAAGTTCCCATATGAGAAGCAAGGAAAGATCTAAAATTGACACCCTATCGTCAAAATTGAAAAAGCTAGAGGAGCAAGATAAAAAAAAAACTCAAAACCTAGCAGGAGACAAGAAATAACTAAGATCAGAGCAGAACTGAAGGAGATAGAGACACAAAAAAACCCTTCAAAAAAATCAATAAATCCAGGAGCTGGTTTTTTGACAAGATCAACAAAATAGACCACTAGCCAGATTAATAAAAAAGAAAAGAGAGAATAATCAAATAGATGCAATAAAAAACAATAAAGGGGATATCACCACAGATACCATCATTACAGATTATTACAAACAACTCCATGCACATAAACTAGTAAACCTGGAATAAATTGATAAATTCCTGGACACTTGCACCCTCCCAAGCCTAAACCAGGAAGAAGTCGAAACCCTGAATAGACCAATAACAAGGTCTGAAGTTGAGGCAGCAATAAATAGCCTACCACCCAAAAAAAGCCCAGGTCCAGATGGGTTCACAGCCGAATTCTACCAGACATACAAAGAGGAGCTGGTACCATTCCTTCTGAAACTATTTCAAACAATCCAAAAACAGGGAATCCTTCCCAAATCATTTTATGAGACCAACATCATCCTGATACCAAAACCTGGCATAGACTCAGCAAGGAAAGAAAACTTCAGGCCAATATCCATGATGAACAGAGATGCAAAAATCTTCAAAAAAGTACTGGCAAACCAATTGCAACAGCACATCAAAAAGCTTACTGAAGATGATCAAGTAGGCTTCATCCGGGGATGCAAGGCTGGTTCAACGTACGCAAGTCTATAAACATAATTTACCACAAAAACAGAAACAAAGGCCAAAACCACATGATTATCTCAATTAATGCAGAGAAGGCCTTTGACAAAATTCAACAGCCCTTTATGCTAAAAACCCTCAATAAACTAGGTATTGATGGAACGTATCTCAAAATAATAAAGGCTATTTACAACAAACCAACAGCCAATATCATACTGAACAGACAAAAACTGGAAGCATTCCCTTTGAAATCTATCGCTAGACAAGGTTGCTCTCTCTTGCCACTCCTATTCAATATAGTATTGGAAGTTCTAGCCAGAGCAATCAGGCAAGAAAAAGAAATGAAGTGTATTCAATTAGGAAAGGAGGAAGTCAAATTGTCTCTATTTGCAGATGACATGATTGTATATTTACAAGACCCCATCATCTCAGCCCAAAATCTTCTGAAACTGATAAGCAACTTCAGCAAGGTCTCAGGATACAAAATCAATATGCAAAATCACAAGCATTTCTATACA
>CAUYQU010023344.1:0-12598 GCA_963574635.1 Cheracebus regulus | reverse complement strand
GTTTTTTTTGTTTATAGCGGTGCTTTGTTTTTGGTTTGTTTTTATATAATGCCCGGTTGTTCCCGCGTGGTTTAAAAATGGTTAATTATTTAAAAAAAAAAAAAAAAAAAAAAAAAAAAAAAAAAAAAAAAAAAAAAGAGTGAATAGTAAACCATCAGGCAGAGGGATGACAACAAAGATCAGTAGATTAAATAAGAAAAACTAGTTTTGAGATCAGTTCTGGCATACATAAGCTAAATAGTCATGGAGAATCGCATAAAAATGGAGGGTCTTTATGTATCTTTCACATAAAGAAACATTCAGGCATATGTTTTCTTCTGCCTAAAAGGGATTGATTAGATTGGATTAGATTCCATGGTCTTTAAGATCATTCTGTTTCTAACAACTGTTATTCTGTGATTGTGCAATCAGTCTTTCACACCGTTTCCCAAATATATGTACTTCCTCCTACCCTGCATTTTTGCCAAGTAGATGGTTTAAGTGGGTAAATATTAGGCTCCCTGAAATGGGTGCTTGAAAAACCTGTTTCTAATGATACTATTATTTCTTTCTTATGTAATACATGCCTCTATGAAGAAAAGAAAAAGAAATCCACAGCCTATAGTATTCACAGCATTTGCATGTTTTAGCCAGTTGTATCTCCTTTGAGGTTGAGGGCTTAGGAGAGAAGCAAGGAGCAACTCTT
This sequence comes from Cheracebus regulus, assembly GCA_963574635.1. NCBI lineage: Eukaryota > Metazoa > Chordata > Mammalia > Primates > Pitheciidae > Cheracebus > Cheracebus regulus. The sequence goes on along the minus strand of CAUYQU010023344.1, from coordinate 11,913 downwards.
AGGCTTGTTATTAGAGACTTTGTCAAATCATATTCAAATCTGCTGCTTATTAAAGGTGTGATCCTTGGGAAGCTTTTTAATAGTCATGACTCTCTATTTTCTTATATAAATTTTAGAAAATAATATTACCTACCTCACAAGATTATTAGAAAAGTAAATTTGAAAATGCACATAGAATTTAGCATAAATTCAAAACATAGTGCTTGAGAAGTGTTAATTTTATTATATGTCTGTTACTAAATAACTATTTCTCGTCACGATAATTGCAAGAGTAGGAGGGGGGATAAATTTTTTCTGTTTATGTAAGTTTATGCTCTTATACACACATTTTGTAACTTTGCTTGAAAGCTTGAAGGAGATGACCATGAGACATTGAAAATATTGTGAAATGCTGCAGCCTATTTTACAAGATCAAATATTTTAGCTGTTTTCTTCTTAAAGCTTAGCACATATCTAAGCATGCTCCATTTCCCTTCAGAGACTGTTGGCCCTAATAAACCTGAGCGTGGACTTGCAGAAGACAGTGCTGCTCGCGGTGACAGTGTGTCTGACATCCACGAGGCGGTCTCCCTGAAGGAGCGGATGGTGAGGTACCAGGCAGCTGTTTCCAGGGGTGACGGCCGCAGCTTCTCTGCTAATGTAAGCTACTCCTAATGGTTTTGCATTAGGCGATGTGCTTACCGTCTGTCCAAATTCCCTCTTTATATTTGAAAAGTAAGAATACTACTGGACGGGGGCTAAAGTAGAAAGAGTACAAAAATAATGTGTGTAATAAATCCAGACAATCTGAATGTAAGCTTCAACTGTGCCGTGGTACTTAATTGCGTACATTTGAACTATCTTTTTTTTTTTTTTTTTTTTTTTTTTTAGGCAGAATCTCACTCTGTTGCCAGGCTGGAGTGCAGTGGCACACTCTTGAATCACTGCAACCTCCACTTCCTGGGTTCAAGCCATTATCCTGCCTGAGTCTCCCGCGTTACTGGGACTACCGGTGCACCCCACCACGCCTGACTAATTTTTGTACTTTTAGTAGAGACAGAGTCTCACCATGTTGGCCATCATGGCCTCGAGCTCTTGACCTCATGATCTCCCCACCTCAGCCTCCCAAAGTGCTAGGATTACAGGCACAAACCGCACACCGGGCCCTTAACTACCCTCTTAACTCCTCTCTGAGCTTCACTTTCCTTGGCTGAAAGATGGCGATCATCATTTACCACTCCGGGTCTTGGTGAGGAATCAAAGAGATAATTTACATGTAAGCCATAAGGCTCTGTATAAACGTGTTATTATTATCCTCATTATCACTTAACCTGTAGATATTCTCCTCAGGAAGGTTGGGAATTAATTTCAAATTTTAATAACATGGGTTTGCACGCCACCCTCCTTGGTCTCATATATGGCTCATTGAAATTCACTGGCAGTATAATTTCTTCAGCTTTTATCAGTTCTCTGTATGCACTAAATCCATTAGAAAAGGTTTAATCAACATAAAAATGAGAGAGATTAGTAATGTAGACACTCTGCTAAACCAATTATGATTATAGGAAATTGCAGAACTCAGTAAGACCAACAAATTTTAGAGCCAATGCATTATAAAGTCATATTCAAAAGAATTTTGGGGTTCTGTATTCTCTGGCCTTTAACTTAATAGAATATAAGAATTTTTTTATAATTATAATCTCCAAATTAGCCTAGTTGTATATGAGAGAAAGAGAGAGAGAGACAGAGAGACAGAGAGAGAGAGAGAGAGAGAGTAGCCAAAAAGGGTGTTGTATTAAAATAGCTACACTTAACATGTTCCTTTACAAATTATTTAAAGACAAGGCTAACTGTGCCAAACTCATTTAAAAATGCAATTCTAGATGACATTTTAGTTTTCACATAGTCATTAAAATACATTTTAGACACAGCTTAGATTTGAAATGAATGTACAGAAGTGACATAAGTATCTAGATCACTTCCAAAATAAACAGTGGCACTACAGTACCTCCTGCCAGTCTTCTTCGATGGCATCCCCTGCTGGATAATTGAGGAACTTATTCGTGTTCTAAATTACAGAAATGATTCATGAGGAAACAGTTGATTGTGAAAATACCTAGTTAAAAACTGGTTATTTAGTAAACACTATTTCATTTGGGAAGATTGATCTTGCCAGGTACTATGAGAATACACATTTTAAAAATGGTATCAGGGCACGATATATATTTATAATGTGTTTAAAAAGGAAACGTTTACATTGGACACAGGGAAACTAAATGATGCCATTATTTAATACAAAATCAAAACCTTTAGGGCCAATCTGAAAATGTCTACATATAAAGAATGTAATAATCCTCTCTTTCCTGCCCATCTTATAGATAAGAAAACCAAGAGAAAGTTACTTATAGGAGTTTATAAAATTAGGTAGCGAGGAGGCCAAGCTAGATTCCTAGTCTCTTGACTCTTGTATTCTTCTAACTGAATTCAACTTCCTCCTCTTTCTTAAATGGGAAAGTATTTTTGGCCCCAAAATATATATTATATTATATGTTTTGGCCCTAAACAAGTATTGTGAGAAAGAAGAGCACATATATTATCTCAGCAGAATCCTAGTAAATATCTAAAGCAAAGCAAAATAATTGTTTATTTAATTATGTGCATAAAATGCTTGTTCAATCTACTCCCACCCCCCCGCCCCCCAACACACACACCAAAAAAAATCATAGCAACTGCCTGTGACTAAGTCTCTATCTCCACAATTAGCCCAAAATTTTAAATGTAAAATCTGGAAGTCACAGAATCAGACCCAAACTGAATCTACTATACATATTTAGTAAACAATATTTGATTTAGGAAGATTGATTTTGCCAGGTACTATGAGGATATACATTTAAAAAGTGGTATCAGGTCATGATATATATTTATAATGTGTTTTTAAAGGGAATGCTTACATTGGACACATACAGAAACTAAATGATCCCATTATTTAATACAAAATCTAAACTTTAGGGCTACTCTGAAAATGATTACATGTAAAGAATGTAGTAATCCTTTCTTCCCTTCTCATTTTATAGACAAGAAAACCAAGAGAAAGTTACTCATAGGAGCTTGTAAAATTAGGTAGTGAGGAGGCCAATCATATTTACACATGTAAAGACAATTGGCTTTTCCTTACCTTAAACTCAGTCAGATGGCATATGGCTGTACCTAAATGAAAGTTATGCTCATGAAACAGTGGTGGTCTGTAGAAGTCCCCTGAAAGAGAGGGAGAAGTAAAACATGTTGAGCAACGAATTAAAATGCCAGATTCATTTTCAGGTCTGTGCAATTTTATTCCCTTTACCTTTTTTAATACCCACAAAAAAATCTGTGAGAAAAATATTGCTATGCCCTGTTTCTAAGAAAGAAAACTGAGTTCAAGAGCTGGGGCCCAAGGTTTTAATTGTCAGGGCTGGAATTAGAATCACTGTCTGTCCAATTCCCAAAATTATATTATTGCTGTTATGCTCTATAACCCAAGAACAGTTTTTTTTTTTTGTAAAAAGAACTTGAGGACTATGTAGTATATTTACCTAGATTTAACTGTTAGGTATTCAAATTAACATATTTTATCAGCATATCCATTAGATTCCAAACCTTGGAGCCAAATAATAAGAAACACAGAATTTTCTAATAGTAAGCATAAAAAGTTTCAACACAAAGCAATTTCAGTTATGGGGTCATGATAACAACATGGATTAGTTGAGACATTTAAAGCATGACACTAAATAAGGCAAAGTCACAGGAAGGGTCCCCATCTGAGCAAGGAAGCATCACTCCTGGTTATGGCTACAGAATGCTTCTTGAACAAGTCTTGCCATCTCACATGTGTAAACTTTCATCTACATGCTGAGTGGAAGAATGAAAACTTAGCACCACCACTGAACCATATCTCAGAAGATTTGTCTCACTTAGGTGAATGAGTAGCTGCAATAGTGTAATGATAGTACCAGGGGTGGTAGGGACAGTATTAGTACTACCATTAAAAATAATCCATGGTAGCTCATACCTGTAATCCTAGCACTTTGGGAGGCTGAGGTGGGCAGATCACTTGAGGTCGGGAGTTCAAGACCAGCCTGGCAAACATGGTGAAAACCCGTCTCTACTAAAATAAAATAAATAATTAAATAAAATAGCTGGGTATGACAGTGGGTGCCTGTAATCCCAGCTACTTGGGAGGCTGAGACGGGAGAATCGCTTGAACCCGGGAGACGGTGATTGCAGTGAGCCAAGATCATACCACTGCACTCCAGCCTGGGTGGCTGAGCTGAGCGAGAATGTCTCAAAAAAAAAAAAAAATGAATTTTTGCATGTGTAATGTAGTCTGTTTCTAAAGTGCAGTGCTAAGGGAAAGTAATGGATACATCTGTTTTTTAATCCATTTTGTAGATGAGAGGCAACCTGTCCAGTGTAAGAATTGATCTTTTTGTGAAAATGCACTTACCAGGAGAGCATCCAGTGATAAGCATAATACTAAGGCTTGCCAAATCAATTTGCACATGATTTGGGCATCATAATGGTTGTTTGAACCAGCAAGGTTCTTCTTAACAATAATTATGTTAATGTCTATAATTTAATACTTACATATTATCTATCTATAATTTATCCAGCAAAGCCATTTATAGAAATTAAATGACAGAAGGGATAAAATAAATATTGTGGACTTAATTCACCCTTCCTCTTTTTCACTGTACCTTTAATTTCAAAAGGGGTGCTGTACATTTTTCTGACCTTAACATACATCAACTAGAAGTAATTGATTAGGATTTACATTTAAAATTTGTTGCAGAATTTGACACGATATATACCTAGTTCATTCAAGAGTACAATCATCTCTTCTCAGAGAGCCAGCATACATATTCTGAAATATCTGATAGTCCACATAAATGAGGAAACATTATTAACGTGGTAAAGCAACCATTTGAGTATTTGCTAGTAATTTAGATAATCCTGAATATTAGTCTATAATATTTTGGAGTATAGGAAACCCAAACCCCAAGATAGGCACTACTTTTTTAATGTCGATTTGAAAAACTGCATATTTGGATAAAGATCCAGGACCCCCAGAGTCCCCAGTCCATGGTATAGAATCCTCTCAGCTCCGGCGCCCCCATTACTTTTGAGGTCTTAAGGCTTTGGAGGTTATGTCAGGACTGGGTCAGACCTCAGGAGACCTGCTTTGATTTGAAGTGCTATCAAGTCTCTCAGTTGCAAGCAGACCTAGAATCTTCCTGGAGGAGGGAAGGCTGGCATGGGGCCTATTTGCTTGAGAGTTATCCCATCTGGGCTTGAGTGCCTGCTGGGCTCTGAAGTGTGCTGAATCACCAAAACCAATGTGCCTGAGCTACTTCTGCACTTCTCGAGGAGGCATAGGTCTCACAAGACTACTCAGGTGCTTTTCAAGTTGCTTCCAATGATACATATCAAAATTAGTTTTCTCGTTTGTGAAATGAAAACGACAGACTAGAACCCTTCTAATGTTAAAGCCCCTTGATTCTGACATGCCAGTGCTCAGAGCTGATGCCTGGGGTGTGCTAATCCTGGAAGGTGTCGCTGCTGTTTTTCTGCCTGTTCTTCGAGGCCAGTAATGAAGACAGACAAATGTGGATTGAAATCTCAATGCCAGCACTTCTGTTCTAGCTGTGAGAACTTAACAAGCTGTATTAATTCTCTGGGTCTCAATTTCCTTATTTTAAAATGTGAGTAATAGGTATCCATATCTCACAGAACATGGAGAAGCATTAAATGACAGAATATATCATTTAATACCTACAAAATCACTTAAGTAGTCACATTACTGATATTAATATTTTTACATAAGGAATATTCTGAGGCTTTTTATTTTGTTCATCCTTATGAATTTAAAAAAATTGGAGTGAGTAAAAATGATTTTAATAATTATTCTTAATAATGTGTTGCCTATATAGGTGTTTGGGATTTCAATGACAACCTTATTGTGGGTTAAAATTGAACCCATAATGCTAACATTCACTGGTCTGTATATTACAGGAGAAATACTGTGCAATCCAATAGGTCTAATCTGCAGACATAAAAATGTATCTGAGATTAGAGGGAATTAGCTCAATACTTTGAAGATCCTTCTGACTTATATTAAAAAAACTGATAAATGAGAAAACAACCTAGAGAGAATATATTTATTAAGATTTTCATTAAAGACATACTGAAATAATGGTGTATGTGAATATCTTTCTAAGATACTGCCTATCAATAAGTGTCAACTATTTTAAAAATAGCTTGAGAATCCTATCCTGCACAGCTGTAAAGCTGAATTTTCCTTTTTCTTAAATCATCCTAGATGATGGAAGAGTCAGAAATGTGCAGAGTGCCTGGTGGTTTAGCCAAGGTGAAGAAACAATTTGAGGATGAAATTACTTCTTCCCGTAATACCTTCGCTCAATACCAATATCAACACCAGGACAGATCTGAGCAGGTAATGCTACTACAGGTGATGGGTTGAAATGCTCTCATTTTGATGCCAATGTGGAAATCTCCTTTCTTTAGTGATACACTTATTTTCATTACTCATTAACAAACACTGTAGCTTTGAAATGTTTTAGAAAATCATTTTAAAGCATATCTATGTATTTATGTACTTACTTGAAGAATTTTTGCCAAATTTCTACAGACCATGCTGGAATATTCTACCCCTCATCTTCTAATGTTTCAGACATAAATGAAAATTAAATAGCCTAGGTTAGTCAACAGGTAAATAGCACTGTCGAGAGCAATGTTTATACTCAGCCTCTGCTTCTAGGTTATAATTCATAATAAGCTAGCTGTTGGTTGTTCGTATAAAGTTTGAAGCATTATTCAGCTGTTTATTGTGGTGGGGAGTTTTCTGCTTTCTTTAAAATCCTCAAACAATGAGTAGTAGAGCCCAGATGTCACATAAAACCACATATTATGACCTCTAAATGTTATCTAAAAAATTTTCCCATTTCATAGATTTCATTATTTCATCATTATATATCACAAAATACTTTCATGAGATATTTTTTGAATGTGAGAATCTTAGTAATAAAACTCATCAGACTTTGAAAAATATGAATAGTAATTGTACTGTAAACAGCTGTGCTTTGGCCCGTGTTTTCCATGAGGACGGAGGCAACTGAAGTAATTCTTAAATTTTGTAGTGAGAAATAGAAGTGAATGTATTTTTTAAAATCCCCAGGACATAGAGAGTTGCCTAAATTTTTTTTAATGAAGTAATTGCGTGCTATGTGTGGCAGCGGATGAGGCAGCATATCAGGTAGAATGATTAAAAACCTTATATGTGAAACGTTATTTGCTTCCTTTTTCTGGCTCTGTTTGCAAAGTTAAAAATGTACACTCTGGGTATCTCAATAAATGTATGGCAAGATTTCTTTTTTTTTTCCTATCTGATGCTATCTCCAGATAATTTATGGCAAGATTTCTTTTTCGTATTTCCTAAAGGAAATTTAACGTAAATAAATAATTAAGCTTAGGCATACTGTGATCTAATTTATAACTATTGAAACGTAGGAGTCTTTGAGTGTGGATGTGTGTGTTGACTTTAAACTGGTCAACAATACAAAATATTACTATCATTAATAGTTTAACAAATTCTATGTAGAAACATTAGTAATGTAGTTACAGATCCTTCACTTTGAAGGGACTATGGGCTATGGGACTTGTGGATCCACCTCTGCTACTTTTCAGGGTTACACAGACTCAGGGTTACTCCACCATCATGGATGTGTGACCTGTGCTGTCGCATAGTTCCCATGCTTAGAAATGCCATCCACTTGGTTTAACACTCTTCTGTCTCCATCTTAAAATTCTCAACAACTTTTGAACAAAGGACCCGACGTTTTCGTTTTGCACTGGGTCTGGCATATTATGTAACCAGTACTGCGTCGACCAAATTCATAACCCCCTCAACCTTCAGGTTCTGATGAGTAAGATGGGGAAATGGTTGAGTGACTTGCATATCTCATGAGGTTACTGTGGAGGTTTACTGTGACAGAGCAATTTATGTGAAAGTATTCCCATATCTGTGAAACTTGATATTAAGACTCTTTAATACTGAAAAGACAAAAAAAAAACCAACAAAAAGTGGTTTAAACCAAAAGAAGCATTACAGTCTTACAAAAAATAGTCTTGGGGAAGGGAGATTTGATGTAACCTCCAGTGGAGTACCAGAACTGGCTTGTATCAACTCTCCAGTTATAAAATTTTGGCAACTTTTGGAAACCAAACACTACCTTGCTAACAGCTTGAAATCAGCCATAGTGAGAACATTCACACCAGGGGAATGGGCAAATCAACAAATCCTTCTTTCCTTTATTTTTTTTCCTCTTTCAATAACTCTATTAAGTATGTATCACCTTACCATTGATGCAGGGACTTAAAGTGTGGTCCTAGCAAAGTGGCTCATTGCACAGATACTGGAGCCAGATCATTTGGGTTTAAATTCCTGCTCCTTTATGCATTAACTGTGTTACATTAGGCAAGTTTCTTAACATTTAGTCTCTCAGTTTCCTCAATTATAAAGCCAATATTATGACAGTATCCACCTCATGGGTTATTTTAGAGTAATAAAGGAGGTAGTATTTGTAAAGTGCTTAAAACATTGCCTGGTCCATTGTAAGCACCACACAAATGTTTGTTCAAACAATAAACAAAGTATCACTTTAATCAGATTTCTTCTTTTTAACCTCTCAGCATCACTTCCACTGGGTTGGGCCCATTCCCATCCAAGTTTCCTCCAGTAGCAAAAGGGATGCAGAGAATGTAAGGATCTTTTTCCCAAAAGTCCCAAGAAAAAGCCTTATAGCATCTCATTGGCTCTGAATGGACTACACATGCTCCTTACATATCTAATTTCTATAGCAAGAGGGTGCTGATTGGCTTAAACCTCTGTACCTTGCTTACCTAAGTGGAAGTTCTCAGCATATGATTTTCAATGAAGAATACATGCTGGGTAAAAACAAAATCAAACAAAAATATATGTCTACTATAAGCTCCTTGCAAATGTAGTTTATTATTATGATACATGTAGTCCCTGCTCTGTGAATGTGTACGAATGTAATAAAAATCATGTACTAGAAGTCTGAATATTTTCATGAGTCTGGAACTGTAGTTACTTCTCTAAACTTTAGTTTCATTATCTACCTTTAGATAATGTCAAATTTGGTTATGGGGGGAAAATGTAGAAAAACTATGTCTTAGATAGTCAAACTTTTAATGTTATCTAAATGCATTCTAAAAATCACTTGTTTCATCAGCAGGGATTGTGGGCAAGATGTTTGCCAGTAAAGACAGGTAGTTAATCCTGTCTTTACCTAAGATGTTATCAACTCTGATAGTGTTTTCAATCTCTTTGATGTTGAAAGTGCTTGAGATTTATTTCCCTGCTATTTGCCCCTGGCCAAAAAATATTTATTTTTTGACATACAGTAATTAATATTAATCTGGAAATCAAGTTTAATTAGAGTTAAAAGAAAGAACATTTGTTCTGGATTTCTGACAATATTTATTGCCACAATTAGTAATAGCTTAATAAGGTATAATAATAAACTCCAGTCTGCCTGTTTGCTTCCTAATGCATTGAAGTCGGGTGTTTCAGGATAATTAGCTGACTATTTGGTAACAGTTTGTCTGGGAAATCAGCAATTGGCCTACACAAATTTTGATAATTAAGCTATCTCTGATATTAAAGATCTCTTATTTTGCTGAGAGATTAGACTGTGTTACATCTAATGAAAGGGTGATTCTGAAAGAGAAAAAAGGGTTATACAATATAGGAACATTCATTTATGCCAGACATTTTAAACTTAGGATGATGTCCCATTTATGTATTCTAGACTTGCCATGCTTTTATAGTTCTGCTTGTTAAACAGTTAGCCATATTCCTCCTAGCCTGCAGAGGATGCTTATGAAAATTAGGAAAAGGAGCCACTCTGGGTCTCTGGCGGAGAGCGTTAGGTGGTAGGAGGGGTTGAGTTTCTTCAAAGAATAGGTTGGGAAAAATGTATTAGGTTCCCTTTGCAATTAATACTAACCATTTTTAACATTACCCATTTAGATTTTGTTTTTCAAAACAACCATTAATGCTTCCAGTAGATATAAATTAAAACCAACCCTCTTAAAGGGTTTATAAGTCACTCAGCATATCTCCTGCTTTTGTTTTAGGATTGAGTTCTCAGTACTTTATGCTAGTGAAAATTAGTAGGCCCTTAATGCTAGAATTGAAAGGACAACTTGAGAGAGCATATATTAGGATAAACGTGCTATTGATGTACATGCCATTGCCTCTCTCCTGAGGTAATTTTCACTTGTGCACTCTATGGTTTCTGTGTGGTTATTTTTAGGACTTTCTTCCTCTTTTTTTTTCTTTTTCCTTATTTAGCAGCTTTATTAAGATATAATTTGCATACCACAAATTTCACCCATTTTATGAAAACAGTTCAATGATTGATTGTTTAGAACACTTACAGAGTTGTCCAGTATCAACCACAATCAATTTTAAAACATTCTCATCCTTGCAGAAAGAAACTTTATGCCTATTAGCAGTCTAGGACTTTCTTTGTGCCACTTTCTCACACTTAGGGTTAGACTTTCATCTTCTTATGTGAATTTCTTTTTCCTTTTCTTTCCTCCATATTTATGCAGCACTGAGGAGCTCTTTGTGCATTATTTCGTGAAGCCCCAGAAGCTGCTTCTTTCCTCAAGTTGCTTTTTTTTTCTTTATTAAGTAGTGTTAAGTAGGAAAGAGCAGAAGGAGCTCAAAAAATTTTGGAAGTAATCAGTGCAATCCACTACTAAGGTATTTGCTTTCATGTAGAATTGCTGCACTGACTCCATATCAAGAAGGAAAAGCATTTGTGACCTTTGCCCTGCCACTAACGCTGATGTGCTGAGTGACAGTATATATCTTTCCTCATATATCTGCTATTGTAAAAATTAAAATGTAAACATTAGTATTCTGTAAGATTATGTGAATTTAGAACAATCTCTGGACAATTTTAGATCAATAAAAAACATTTGTGACAGCTTGTGTCAGATATAATCTGACTACTGTGTGTTTTAGACTCTTTAAAGGTGACCTATAATTATTTTGTAGCAAACTAAATGTATTTTTATCAGCTAAATGTCCACATTGCAAAGCATTTCTCATCTAAGTGCTTTAAACCTGCCTTTATCTTCCTGCCACATACATAATTGTTCAAGATTGCTATTAACAGCCCCAATCTAACCTATATCTCTAACAACACACAAGGTTGTGACCAAGAATGTATCTTGTATTGTCTTTTAATTATGGGCACTATTTTAAAGTGACTGTTATAACTTAAAGTAACAACCTTCAAAATGAGGCAATCTGGAGTAATAATTGGGGCTGCTGCCTCTAGAATCACACAGCCTGGGTGTGTGATCCCCCAAGTTACACATCTGTCTTAGTCCACTTTGTGAGGCTATGATAGAATACCACAGACTGGTTAATTTGTTAAAAAGAAATTTATTGGCTTTCATTCCTAGAGGCTGAACAGCCCAATGTCAAGGTGCTGGCATCTTGTTGAGGACCTTCTTGCTATGTCATAATGTGGTAGAAAGTGAGAGAGTGAGAAGGAGCAAGAACGAGGAGGAACTCACTCTCATTCCTATGATAATGACATTAGTTTATTCATGATGGTGGTGCCTTCATGATCTAACTACCTCTTAGAGTTCTCACCTCACAATACTATTACGATGGCAAATCAATTTTTTCAGGGTTTTTGTTGTTGTTGTTGTTTTGAGACAGGGTCTTGCTCTATCGTCCACCTGGTGGTGCCGTGGTGCAATCTCAGCTCACTGCAACCTCCACCTCCCAGGCTCAAGCAACACTCCCACCTGAACCTTTAAAGTAGTTGGGAT